>JAQGAW010003334.1:0-12794 GCA_034698025.1 Phthiracarus crinitus | reverse complement strand
AAAATTTTTACATTACAATTTTTAGTTTATTATTATTGTTTTTGTGTTCGTAAAGACTTTTCCTTTCAATTAACATTTTTTACATGTATTTATCAGATGTAAAAAATGAAAATATAGGTATATAGAGCTCCCAAGTCCGGGTCTTTGGCTGGAGGTCCGAGTCCGGGTCCCAAAAATCTATAGAAGTCCGAGTCCTAAATCAAGCTTGGGAGTTCGAGTCTTTGGTAAAGACCCTAAAGTCTCGGACCTGGACATCTATATTACTGATTGCTAGTTCTCCTATTTATCTTAACCGCAATCTATTTGTTTTAATTTATTGAAAGCCTCCTTATTTACGCATTCGCAAGATTCGTGATTATATCACAAAACAAATATTTATGTTAATCTTACGTTCGTTTACAAAACCAAAGTATTATATTGCCTTAATTCATAAGCATTACAGTTAATTTCATCGGTAGTTATGATTGTTTTACATTTTTAAGTATTGTATTAATATGTTTGTAGTGAAATAGATTTCATTATTAATAAAAGACCAATTCTAAGGCTATTATTTGTCGGAACATTCTTTTTGATATAAGGAAAAGTTTGGAGTGCCGTTAATCGCGAACTTTGGTTTAATAATATAAGATAAAATATGAATAACTGACAGATAAACACGAATTACTAACGCTATCATTCATATGCTAATTAATAATTTTTATTTTTGATAATGATTTAAATCAATCATTAGAGAAAAATGTTAATTTTCAAACATATATCCTCGCAATGAATTTTCTTAAGATTTTTATCAGTATTGAAAATTTTTTACATGAATTATTACTATCATTAAATTAATAGTAGTATTAATAAAAGAGGCATTTAAAAATCA
The DNA here is from genome assembly GCA_034698025.1 of Phthiracarus crinitus. Classification (NCBI taxonomy): domain Eukaryota; kingdom Metazoa; phylum Arthropoda; class Arachnida; order Sarcoptiformes; family Phthiracaridae; genus Phthiracarus; species Phthiracarus crinitus. The sequence continues at coordinate 11,926 of JAQGAW010003334.1, read as the reverse complement.
TTTTAATATTCATAAGCATAGCTCAAATTGCTATAAACAACAAATAAAAAATTGCTTTTGAGATTCGATGATACGTTTTTTAAAATAAATAAATTTACGTTAAATAAATCGTTTTATTCGACGTCACTGTCACTCAATTAGATATAAAGAAATGTGTATAAAAGCTTCGAAAAGAGGAAATAATTTTAGGAAATTTTTTTATGCAAAATAATTACTTTTAAGGTTTTTTTCTCTACATTTCTATTTAACATCGATTAAACGCTATTTGTTTCAAAACTGAAACACTGCGGCATTTTATTACCAAACTTTATTTTATCATTAATCATAATTCAAATAACGTCAAACAACTAAAAGATAGGATTAAAAGTCATTAAATAATTAAGTTTATCGCATGAACGGTCGCCGTAAATAAAAGTATTAAATACTTATAGACAGGTATTTATCGCATTGATAGCGCATGCGTGCATTGATGCACAACAACGTAAATTATATCCCATCATCAAAACACATTTAATTGATTTGTTAGGTATTAAGTGTTTGACACTAACTATAAGTACAAATAATGACAACGATGTTGTCATTGGATCTTCATTTAATAGCAACACATGATAACAACAGTCTATATATATAAAATGTAATCAAATGAATTGACGAACACTTGAATCAAAACAATAGTGTGATAATTTTAATATATTATATAAGTCTTAATAATTATCTATTTATAAAACGTTAGCATAACTTATATTGAAATTAAATCTAAAAAATGTGTGAAAACAGCGCATCGTTTCTACATATCGGGGATATGGTATCGCTTTATGGCGAGGGAACTGTCTGTGGGTTCTTATCCACTCTGGGTCTTGTGGACGATCGATGCGTTGTTCAGCCAAATGTCGGAGATTTGTCCAAACCTCCGAAAAAGTTTAGAGACTGTTTGTTTAAGATGTGTCCTATGAATCGATACTCCGCTCAGAAGCAGTTCTGGAAAGCGGCCAAACAGTCGACGACCACTACCAGTGACGCTGTTTTGCTGAAGAAGTTACATCACGCGGCAGAACTAGAGAAGAAGCAAAATGAAACCGAAAATAAAAAATTAATCGGAAGTGTTATACAATACGGCGGTGTTATACAACTTCTTCACTTAAAAAGCAATAAATATTTAACAGTTAACAAACGTCTTCCGGCGTTATTAGAGAAGAACTCTATGCGAGTGTATTTGGATTCTAATGGTAACGAAGGTTCTTGGTTTTACATCCAACCATTTTATAAACTTAGGTCTACCGGCGATAACGTTGTTGTCGGAGACAAAGTTGTGCTCACACCTGTCAATGCCGGTCAACCGCTTCACGCCAGCAATTATGATCTGCCAGACAATCCTGGATGCAAAGAAGTTAACGCTGTCAGCTGTACCACCAGTTGGAAAATATCTCTGTTCATGGAATATAAGGAAAACATAGATGACGTGTTAAAAGGTGGTGATGTCGTGCGACTGTTTCACGCCGAACAAGAAAAGTTTTTAACTATGGATGACTATAAGAAAAAGCAATACGTTTTCCTGCGATCAACCGGTCGTATGACAGCCACGACTGCCACCTCTTCTAAAGCGCTTTGGGAGATAGAAGTGGTTCAACACGATCCGTGTCGTGGCGGTGCTGGTCGTTGGACCTCATTATTTCGATTCAAGCATTTAGCGACGCGTCAATACTTGGCCGCTGAGGTCGACGATGATCCCACTCCCGATCAAATGAGAAACAAATTGAGAGCAACATTAGACCATAGAGTGTATCATTTAGTTTCAGTGCCCAATAGCGATGACATTGCGAGCATTTTCGAACTCGACGCCACTACTATGAGTAGAGGCGATGATTTAGTTCCGCAGAATTCATATGTGAGATTAAGGCATCTTTGCACGAACACATGGGTTCATAGCACTAATATTCCGATCGACAAAGAGGAAGAGCGTCCTGTGATGTCAAAAGTCGGTTGCGCTTCAATTCGTGAAGATAAGGAAGCATTCGCTGTCGTTCCTGTTTCAGCCACTGAAGTGAGAGATTTGGACTTTGCTAACGATGCGTGTAAAGTATTAACGAAGATATCTTCGCAACTAGAAGTCGGACAAATAACTCAAAATGAACGCAAATTCGTTACTCAATTATTGACAGAAATTATTTATTTCATCGCAAATATGGAAAATGATCCAAAAAGAGCGGATCCGTTCGAATTAGTTCCTACTGTAACCAATCGTGAGCGACAAAAATTACTTCGAGAACAAAATATTCTTAAACATCTGTTCAAAATACTTCAGGCGCCGTTTACAGACGCAGGTGAAGGGCCTATGCTTAGAATGGAAGAGTTAAACGATACGCGTTATGCGCCATATAAGCATATATTTCGTCTCTGTTACAGAATATTGCGATTGTCTCAACAAGACTACCGTAAAAACCAAGAATATATTGCCAAGTGGTTTGGTTTTATGCAAAAACAAATTGGTTACGATGTTTTGGCTGAAGACACGATCACCGCTTTACTGCACAGTAATAGAAAACTGCTCGAACAGCACATCACAGCAGCAGAAATCGAAACATTTGTGTCTCTTGTGCGCAAAAATCGTGAATCTCGGTTCTTGGACTATCTCTCGGATTTGTGTATTTCGAATAAAGTTGCGATCCCTATAACGCAAGAATTAATATGTAAATCTGTATTATCGCGTAAGAATAGTGATATTTTAATTGAAACGCGTCTCATTAGAACGCAAGTTGAGGTGGAATTAGAAGTTGAAAATCCTCAGGGAGTGATTGAACCATTTATTACTACAGAGGAAGAGGAAGATATTATTCTTCGGTGGAATAGCGGTAGTGAATCAAAATCGATCAGAGATTTAGCCGCAAGCGCTGCTTTGGGTAACATTGAAGACGCAAATATAATTGACTATTATCGACATCAACTCGATTTGTTTAGTGGAATGTGTTTGGATCGACAATATTTGGCGATAAACAACTTGTCTTCGCATTTAGACATCGCTCTCATCCAAAAATGTATGTCTGATGAAAGTTTGCCTTATGATCTGAGAGCAGCATTCTGTCGATTATTGCTGCATATGCACGTCGATCGCGACCCACAGGAACAGATAACACCTGTTAAGTATGCGAGGTTATGGTCAGAGATTCCTCGTAAGCTTTCGATTCAAGATTATGACACCAATAAACAGCAAGACTTACAGGTATCTTTTAAAGAAGCTGTAAAGAAAAAATTTGCTTCAACTATCACTTTTGTCGAAGACTATCTTTGCAATGTTGTGAGTCATGTTTGGTCGTTTGCCGATCGCGAGCAAAATAAGTTGACTTTCGAAGTCGTGAAACTGGCGCGCGAACTCATTTATTTCGGTTTTTATAATTTTAGCGATTTGTTACGTCTCACGAAAACGCTGCTTATTATACTAGACTGTACCAGTGATTCAACCATTAGAAAGATTACCACCGATGATATCGATATTAAAGATAATCCAATTATGAAATCTATTGGAGATATAAGTAATGTGATGACAAGCATGGTATTAGGAGGCAGTTCACCGAAAGATAAGCTTACCAGTAATCCAAACGCCAAACCAACTATACTTCCAGTCAATAATTCAGTTGTGTCTCACGAACGCGAAACTCTAGTTATGGATACTAAACTTAAAATTATCGAAATTCTTCAATTCATTCTTAACGTTCGACTCGATTATCGAATTACCGGTTTATTAACAATTTTTAAAAAAGAAATCGATTCGAGTCATTCTGATTTAGACAATAGTGTTACAGTAAGCGATGACACCGTGAATATTGGCGAAAAGGGAATCGATTTGCAACGAATCGGTCAACAGGCAGAACTGATATTTGGTGGCGAGACGTGTGGCGATGATATTGATTTAGATGGCAATGGCGGCTGCACTTTCTTGCGTGTTTTACTTCACCTAACTATGCATGAATATCCGCCATTAGTTAGCGGTTCGTTACACCTTTTATTCAGACATTTTTCTCAACGTCAAGAAGTTCTTCAATCGTTCAAACAGGTTCAGCTATTGGTTTCTTCGAATGATGTCGAGAATTATAAGCAAATTAAGTCGGATTTAGATAAGTTTAGATTACTTGTTGAACAGTCGGAGTTATGGGTCTATAAGACTAAATCCATGGATGATGAATCATCTGGTAGTAAGAAGAAAAATTTAAAGGGATCTGATGCTGGCGAAGAGCATGAGGATGGCGACGATAAGAAAACAATGCCTAACAAATTAGCGGATTTCTCTCAGAATGACTTTTCCTCGTCTGCCATCACATTCGATTTGGGTCCGTCCATCGATGCATCGCAAGCGCAGAATTATAAATCAATTCGTGAAATTTTGCTCCGTTTTACCAAATTATGTGTTCAAGAAGTTTCTGGTCCGAAGACAGAGAATATAAAAGCTCGGAAACACGAGCAACGCTTACTGCGAAATATGGGCGCTCATCAAGTGATTCTCGAATTATTGCAAATTCCTTACGACAAAAAAGATGACATTAAAATGAACGAATTAATACGATTAGCGCACGAATTTTTGCAACATTTCTGCCTCAGTAATCATGCAAATCAGTCATTAATGCAAAAACATATCGATTTATTTCTAAATCCAGGTGTAAGTATTTTCAAACTAATTATTTTACGTAATATGTAATGCGAATATGAATATTATATTTTTTAATTGAATGCTTTAAAAAATGAAATTTTTATGTTTAGTTATTGGAAGCTCAAACTATGCGTGCAATATATTCAGATAACTTTACGCTTTGCAATGAAATCAATGAACGCGTTGTTCAACATTTTGTTCATTGCATTGAAACACATGGACGTCACGTGCAATATCTTAAATTTCTTCAGACAATAGTGAAGGCTGAGGGACAGTATATTAGAAAGTGCCAAAATATGGTTATGCAGGAACTGATTAATGCCGGCGAAGATGTTCTCATTTTCTATAACGACAAAAACAGTTTCAATAATTTTGTAGAAATGATGCGAAGTGAACGCTCGAGATTCGATGAAGCGGGACATCTTCAATATCATATTAATCTAGTTATGCTTTTGGGTTACTGTACTGAAGGCAAGAATGCTTTTACTGAAGTCAAGTGTCATTCTTTGCTATCACTCGACGATATTATTCAAGTGGTTGAACATCCAGACTGTATTCCTGAGATTAAAGAGGCGTATATTAATTTTTTGGCGCATTGTTTCATTGATACCGAAATGGAAATGAAGGAAATTTATGCGAGTAATCATATTTGGGCTCTTTTTGAAAACTTTTTAGTGGATATGGCCACTGTCTGTAACGCAACGCACGACAGAAATCACGCAGATTTCGCTCTTGAAAGTTATGTTACAAATTCTATTATGAATTTAGTCACAACTTTTTTTAACTCACCATTTAGTGATCAAAGTTCAAGTGTTCAGGTAATATTGAGTATCAAAATTTTCTTAATTAATGCACATAATATGCACCAAATTTTAATTTGTTGTTAGATATTTATATTCTGAGCTTTAGATTAGAATTTTAGATATTAGTGCAACATATAGTGCAACTAATGAATTATAGAGCTTTAGGATAACTTAACATAGATTATAATAAATAATGAGAAGGCATTGACTTCATATATAACTTTTTTTAAAGTCATCGTAATTTCCTTGTAATGATTTTTAATTTTGAGGAATAGTAATGATCTTGTTTTATAACTACAGTATTTTAGTTAATGCAATAAATATAACTGATTTTTTTCCCAAAACTAACATCGGTTTTATTTTGGCTGTATATATGGTTTGCGGGTTTTTGCTTTTATAATTTGCATTCTGATGGTAATTTGGTTTTTATGAACTAAATGCATGCAACACATTATGCTATTGTGTTATGTATATGTTTAGAAGCAGCTAATGAGTGCACATATGCCCACAACAAATTCTCACAAAATTGATCTCACAGACGTAAGACTTAAGTTGCTATTATTGTTGATCACTCGTTTTTTTTAAATAAACACTTGTTTTATTTTTAGACTCATCAGCCAGTATTTGTTCGTATACTTCAAGGAGCATTTCGTTTGAGTACGTGTTCGTGGCTGTCATTACAACAACGGATTAATGTCGAACAGTGCATCAAAACTTTGAATGATGCATCAAAATCGCGTGGTATTGCTATACCAGTAGATCTTGAGAATCAGGTGACAGCGATGTTTCAAAAGCAAAATCTACTGTCAAAGCATACTAGAGTTTGGTTATCGGCTGCAAGAAGTGGAAGCTCTAGAAGAACACCGACAATAGATATCGTCGATTCTAATCAACCATCGAATTTTAGAAATGATCGATCAATAATTGAAGGCTTTCAAGATATCGTGTCATTACTCGAAGAACAGTTAAGACCATTAGTTTTGGCTGAATTGTCTGTGTTTGTTGATGTTCTCTATCGACCAGAAATGTTATTTCCAGAGAATACTGAAGCGAGAAGAATATGCGAAAATGGAGGCTTCATATCAAAACTTATTAAACACACGGAAAGACTTATGGAAGAAAAAGAGGAAAAGTTATGTATAAAAGTTTTACAAACTCTCAAAGAAATGATGACAATTGATCCCGATTATGAAGAGAGGGTGAATATATCTTTTAATTTTATTTATTCCATTTTTATCCTTTCTATTAAAGATGTTGAGGTTTAATTCTTTATATACTGTAAGAGCCGTTCCATACTGTTTACCTTCTATTCTACTATTAAGAATCAAATGGCATATTATTACTCTTAAGTTAATAACATTACGGTTACTATTACCTGACATAAAGAGTGCAAATTATGTGTGACCAGCAATTTGTTTATTAAATTGTCTTTTTAGTCCCCACTTCTAACATTTGTTTTTAAACAATGAAATTTTAAAACCTTGGAAAATAAATTTTCTGACTCAATAATTTTTTACAAATTTTATAAATTACGATATTAAAGAAAAAAGTTGACGTGAATGCTTCACTTCAAAAAGGGTACTTAGAATTTTAATTATTGAATAACTTGTTATTTAATTCTTATACATTGTTGTGATTTATTGATACTTTTATAATCGAATAATTTATCAAAATAGAATTTATATTCAATATTCAAAAGTGCTAACAATAGCTAATGTTTATTAAGAAAGTTTATAACACTTAACGCTTTATTCAATAATTAAAATTCTAAGACCCGTTTTGAAGTGCAGCATTCAATTATAGAAAATTCAACCCAACCTTTTTATTTTTATTATGAAACTCGACAGTCTAATCAAGTGTATCGTGCCTTTTATACAAAATAATCCAATCCTTACACTTACGTGTTAGCTTAAAATAAACAACGAATTTGAGCTTTAGTTTAAAACTTGGACTTTTAAACTTGTTTTATCAGTAAATGAAAACCGGCGAAGAATCCCCAAAGGAATAAGACAACGCCGCTTTCCTATTAACGACACTTACGATAAAACCAAATCAACACTAAATTTCAATATAAATATCCATTTTATTATTACTTATTTTATAATTCGTTAAAAGCTATTTCCTTAATCCATAATTCATAAGTGTGTCAACGACAACACGTCGACACACTAAAAGCCTTACTTACTCGGGGAGTACTCTAATGGATGTGCCACACGATTGAGGACAACCTTCGACAGGTTGACCTCAGGGCATCCAGAGGAAAAACCCAAGTATATAAGAGCTAAATCTGGTCCCACATTATTACTCCATTTCTTATTCTCTAATTGTGAGTCACGAATTATACGGTTATCGTCAGATACACCACGTTCTGAATCTCAATTATTTTCAAGTATTCGTTATTTTCATAGAAGTTCCTATTTTTAGTATTAACCAATATATTAAGACAATTATAAAAGTTTTAATACATTATTATATCTTATTTTGTGATCGTATTTTTATTAATAACAAAGTGTCGTATAATTGTATTTCAATATTCGTAAAAAGTTCTTAAATAAAAGTTATTTCGATTGAAACGCTTCTAAAGTCTTGCAAATTAGTCAACACCAACCCTAGACAAACGAGCCAAACACAAAGGCTCTTCAGTTAACGTAATACTGTGGCACACGAGCCGTATTACAGTAAATGTTGCTATAATTTATTATTTGTTAATTTATAGTTAAATGTAAGACTTATTAACTACTATATTCTTTAAGAAATATTTCCATTGGAAACAAAAATGCCACTTAAAATCTAAAATATTTTTAAACCAAACTGAAACATCTTTATAATATACTTAATTTACTTATTCATAGAAAATTATGTCTTATAACTTTATATGTTTCTTTGCAATAAACCCCAGACCCTCGAGCTTTTATTGCTTACTGAAAAGGAGATTTATTTTAAAGAAAGGGTAAGGTTTATACATATTCGAATTTGATTATTAATATTTTGTTTGGAATTTGATTGCATTATTTGTTAAAAGCATTCGCAAAATGCATGATTTATGTTAATGCACTTTATTTGATGTTTCATTTTAACGTTCATTTAATTAAAAATCTCATTTTAATTGGAATTTTGAATATTTTACTTAATAAATTTATCATATAATAATTTTGTAACTTATAAAATGATTATTAGGGAGAAGTATTAAGACAAATATTATTGACTCGATATTTGTCTAAAAATACCAAAAATTTGCAACGACTTAATTCCACTAAAGCGGAGTCACTGCCTAAGAGTGCAAACAAAAAGACGTCCACACAGTACGGTCCCGGAGCTGTTTTGCTTACTCGAGCGGAAAAAACTTTGTCGGAAGTTCAGTGCCATTTGGATAGAGAGGGTTCGAGCAATTTAATAGTAGAACTAATTATGGCGAATCCAAGTCATCCCGTATTCGTTGAGAGTGTGGAGCTTGGAATCGCTTTGTTAGAAGGAGGCAATTCTGCGATTCAGAAATCAATTTTGATTAAATTGAAATCAGGAAATTGCGCGGAAAAATTTTTTAAAGTATTTTACGACAAAATGAAGTTTGCGCAGCACGAGATTAAATCGTCGATTAACGTAAGCGCAAGTGAAATGAATAAAAACGAAAAGGGAACTCAAGAAGTAGTTCACGACACTCACGAAAATCAATCGATATTTAAAAGAGATGCTTCTAAGGAACGTCGCGCTCAAAATGGAATAGTGATGACCGAAGAATTAAAAAAGCAGTTAATGGATGCGGCAGATGCCACCAACAAAGCGTATCGTCAACTGAATAGCATGGGTTATACTCCATCCACGCCTATCATCACACAATCGAATAGTTTCTCAGATGGCATTAATGATCGCGAATCGTCGGCTTCTAATAATGGTTACGTTCCACTGGAAGAAGTATATCTAGTTTATGGTACCGAACGAAGAGAATCACGGTTTAAAAATGGCGAAGAAACGCGTCTTCCGTCGGAAATTGCTGTTATGAAGCAAATTTTGCGTTTCCTTCAATTGCTTTGCGAAAATCATAACAGAGATTTGCAAAATTTTTTGCGTAATCAAAATAATAAAAATAACTTTAATTTAGTGTCTGAGACTTTAATGTTTTTGGACCGATTATGCGGCTCTACAACCGGTGGATTGGGTTTACTCGGTCTTTATATTAATGAAAATAATGTTTCGCTCGTTAATCAAACGTTGGAGACTTTAACCGAGTATTGTCAGGGACCGTGTCATGACAATCAAAACTGTATTGCAATGCACGAATCAAATGGAATCGATATTATTATTGCATTGATTCTTAATGATATCAATCCACTCGGAAAAAAGCGTATGGATTTAGTGCTTGAGCTCAAGAATAACGCATCGAAATTGTTGCTCGCAATTATGGAAAGCAGAGCTGATTCCGAAAATGCTGAACGAATTTTATTCAATATGAGTCCTAAACAGTTGATTGAAGTTGCGTGCAATGCGTTTCATCAACAAGAGGTTGTCGGCGATGTTATCGACAATTATTCTGATTTTGATGATAGCGAAGAAGGAGTAAATCCGAAAGAAGTTGGGCATAATATTTACATATTATGTCATCAATTAGCGCAACATAATAAAGACTTGGCTGAACTTTTAAAAAACTCGAGCGAAGATATTCTTGAGACTAATGAAAAAATGAAGTTAGCTCTTTGTTATTATCAATCACATACCGCACAGATTGAGGTTTACAACACTTCTTCACTTTACGTTCAGTTTTGATTCTTAAATTTATAAACATTTTCATTTTAGTTTGAGATTAACGTAATATAATATTGTAGTTTAAAGTTCGCACAAAACAATATTTCGTAATCTCTGTTAAACATGCATATATTTAATTTGATTGTAGATTGTAAGACACGATCGAACAATGGAGCAAATAGTTTTTCCTGTGCCACAAATCTGCGAATTTTTAACGCGCGAATCAAAAATGAAGACATTCTATACTGCAGAACGAGACGAACAGGGAAGTAAAGTATCAGACTTTTTTGAACGAACTGAGGATCTATTCAGTGAAATGAAATGGCAGAAAAAATTAAGAGGTTTGTTATATATTCGAATTTTAATTTACAATATTAAATTATATTTAACGTTAATTGCTATGCACTTTAAGTGATAGATTGTTGTAATTTTTTAAAATAATTTGAAATTTAAATTTTACTAACACAACTCATAAGCATCCTCTTGAAACCCCAGTTGAACTCTATTTCTAATGATATATGTTCGAGTGGAGCTGCCATTAAAGGGTTACTTAGACACGCAAACAATTTTGCTCTTTATATTTTTAATTTTATGCGTATAACAGTTTGTAATGTTTTTAAAAAAACTGGTAGGAAACTCGCTTACCTCAGATTTTCCTTGCTATACCTGCTCACTCGAAAGGTACTTTTATAAATTTAAAAAAGTTCTCAAAAGTTGGGTTTTATCCGAAGCAATGGGAAGCAACTCTGTAATTATAGCTTAAGCACTGAATCCAATTATATACATAAAACTCTTTAAAAAAGTATCGCAAACAAAAACATTGTACAAGTTTTATTTATTTAATACTATTTAATCATTTAATAATATTGGAATTTTGATATTTAACTATGAATTAGAAAACTATTCAATTTGTTGACTTAAATTTATCTAAAAATCGTTTTGTTTCCTTAGCTTTATCTTCGTCTTCTTTCGCAAACGATTTTTGCTCAGTTTTTTGTATTTTTTCGCTTTCATTATTAATCGTTTGCTTGATTTGTTTATTAAGATTTTCGATTTCGTTCGTTATTCTAGTCATATCATTGAAACATCTGCTGTAAACATTAATCCTAATGTCTGAAAGTGTTTTCTCATTATTCCTCAAATCATTTATTTCAATCCTTTTAAGCATATGTTTAGTGAATTCGAGATCCAATTGTTTCACTTTCTTCTTATGTTCGTCTAATACCTCTGTGATCGCATTTATCGTATCACTCCATATCTTATCCATTTTCATATTTCGGGAATCTTCGAACGACTTGTCGGACTCGAAGTTATCTCGCATTTCTGCCGCTTTTAATTGTTCCGTTATTCTCGAGGAGTCTTTTCTATACTGAAGCTCATTATTCTCTAATTGCGACAAAATATCGTTTTTCTCATTTTTCAAGCTTTTTATCTTCTCTTCGAGTTTAGTCACTTCCGATTTTGTTTGATTCCTCAGTTGCTCTTTAGCTTGTTTTACGGCTCGCCTCCAATTATCACTAATTTTTGTCATATTTTCTTCGTGAGCTTTAAGAAGTCTTTGCATTTCTGACACTCTTTTATTTATATTCGACATTTTTAAATCTATTTTAGGCTGATCTATAGAACACAGACGCCAACAATAGCTTTTGTTTAATGCTTAATATAGCCGCAAATATAATAAATATGTTTTGTTATCATTTAATTGTTGCAATTTGAATTGAATTATGTTAACAGTTCTTAGAAT
>JAQGAW010003333.1:0-12797 GCA_034698025.1 Phthiracarus crinitus | reverse complement strand
CAAAACGGAAGATTCAATAATGAATTCATTTGCAGCGCTGACGACGAAACAGATATGATTGGATTCGGAAGTTTCGGTGATGTTTTTAAAGCCAAACATAAATATGATGAACACATTTATGCGATTAAAAGGCAACAATTTGTGAGACCAGGTATACAATTCATGACCGTTTTGAGTACCGTATAAAATGATTATTTTATTCAATTTTAGATGAGTTAAAGTTAGATCAAGTGAATAAATTGTTGAGAGAACTTAAAGTGAATGCAAAGATTAAGTATGACTATCTGTTGCAATACAAGTCATTTTGGTTTGAATCCGGTATTAATAAAAATCTTTACTTTTATTTAAATTCTTGTAAATAATTAAATAAAAAATTTCTATAAAACCAGACAAAAAAATCGCACAGTTATACATACAAATGGAATTATGTGCGATGGACTTGAAAAATGTAGTTAAATTATCCGAAAAAATTTCCCCACATATTCTCCATTTGTTCGTAATATCTAACATATTCCAAGAAATAATGATTGGCGTGAAATACTTGCATTCGTGTCAAATTATTCACAGAGACCTAAAACCTGCTAATATTCTGGTAACGAATGGCGAAAATGGACGGTTCATTAAAATCGCTGATTTCGGTTTCGCTGTGTTTCACGACACACCAGAAATGTCACACAGCAAAGACAAGGGAACTGCTGATTACACTGCGCCTGAAGTTAAGTCAGGAAACTATGATACTTTAGCGGATATTTTTAGTCTTGGAATGGTTTTGGCAAAGATTACCAACTTTTTGTTTAAAAAGTAACAAATTTTTCATAATTAACGTGTGGAAGACATATATCGATTTGTTTTATTTTGTTTAGTAACAAGACAGACAGCGATCGAACTCTATATGATAGTAAATTAAATAGTCTAAAGCTGTTACAGACAAAAATGATTGATCACATGGCTAAGAGTAGGCCAACGTGTGAACGAATTCTACAAGAAGAGAAAAGTTGGTTATTAACTATGAACGAAGTGAAAAACATGGATAAATTTAAAACATTAATGCGTAACTGTAATAATGTTTATGACATTAACAAAACTTTTTTCGAATATTTTACTTTCGAGAAACTAAAGTCTATTAATGTAAGTCTGCTATTAAGATCTTAATTATACACAAATCATTTCTAAGTGTATTAATAAGTTTTAGATTTTCAAAAATATAAAAGTTAGAATAATTTTTCTTATGTCCGTTATTGTATATAATTGTTTAATTTATTATACTAAAAATCACTAAACTTTGCTATATTGCGGCTTTAAATACTATATTATAAAATGTTTTGTCCTATATTGCCAGCCATTACGGCTCTTTTTGTTATAATTAGTGGTGAACATGATATGATTAAAGCATACTTAAAACTTTAGATACTGTCTTTGCAAACAGAACTAAGCTTGTGTATCACCTATTATTTAAAATATTTTTTTTGCGCTTTATATATTAATTGTCTAAATAAATGATATATACTCAGAGACATTCGTGACCTTTTATATGTTGACATCTAATGAGAGCATTTATGAAAAACTTGTTATTGCTTAATGCTTAATACCATTATTTTCTTAATTCTTAACCAATAATAGTCAACATTTGTTTTTTTTATTATTTAATGAATAAATTTATTTATAATATATCGAACAAAATTCATATAAAATTAAACAGATGAATGATAGGCCGGATAATTTCTATTTAATTTAAAATCACTACTCATGAAAAATTAGTCCCCTATAATGGAAAAGCTGAAATCTTTGACTGTAAAAATTGTTTTAGAACTGAATATAAATTAATTTTAAAAATCAATTCTTAAGAATTTATTTAAAGATTTCATATAAAAATTTTATATAACATATATATACCAAAAAATCTTTTATGGTAATTCATAGATAATATATTATTGTGTGTTATATTAACTGCGTTATTTAATAATTAATTGCTTCTATATTAATATAGGTTATGAATCACAACTCTTTATTTTTCAAATTTTTTAAATAAAAAAATTTAAAAATTTGGAAAGTCATTCAAAACAGAAATAAGTGGAATTAATGGTTCAATACTGCAAATGAACATTAATTAAAATATATCGATATTTAAATCATCTCAAATATGCATATAATTTTTTTATTAATAAATAATATTTAGTTATTTAATTTTTTGAATCTTATAACCATTATTTTTATTTATAATTTTAATAGACAGTTTCTTAAGATAATAATTTTCTTAATAAATCTCAAAAATTGTTTGTCTGTTAATTTGTGATACAATTTATTGACTATACACAATTTGACACCTTTATCTATGGATTTAGTTTAAGTAGTAGGAATAGAATGATGGTGTTTTATGATGGTGGGCATCCCTTATGGGGTTGGGGTGGGAAAAAATTAAAATTAGGACCGTTAACTCTAACCATTTAACCGTTAAATCTATACCATTGAACTCAGCTTAAAATCCAAGAAGATATGAGGGGTTATTCGATTGGTACGCGGAACCATCCATGTGGGATTAGCTGGAATATTCTCATATATTCATCCTTTGTCGGTTTAATGGGCACAGGATTAATATGATTTGTCTTATGAGGTGCTGGTCTGGGGTCCTGTTTAGGTTTACTTGGGTAATCTAGGGTGTATGGGAGCGTTTGAATTGCGTCATAGGTTTATATTTGGAATTTGAAACAATTTCCAATAAATATGTTGGTCTAATACCCTAGTATATTGTAAGTAAAGTTTCCGGAGGATTGTAATTTCTAAAACCGCACAAATCAGTTACCAAATCTGAAACTGCCACAATTTTTCATTTAAAACGGCAACCTCAACAAAAAAAAACCGCTGTATAATTCGCAAACCGAAAAATATTTTAGTAATAAATAAATCGATAATTAAACTCTTATATATAACAAAAATCATTTTAATTTTGTCTAATAATTTTTTCTTAAATAAATATTATCATTATTTAAATAAATTTTAGTTATATTTAATTTAGTAAATTAAGCTAATATAGTTTTAAAGTTAAATAAATTTAAAATTTATTACTTTATAATTAATTGCATACGTCCATTAAATATTTTTGCTTTTATCGTTTAACCGCGGTTTGTTAAATATTTTTTCAAACCGCATAAAATCGCAAAAACATGTAAAATATGAACCACAACCGCACCGCAAACAACAAGTATAACGCAATTAAAAATTTTAAAGGCGGTTTAACCACATTATCATTCAAAATGAATAATATGCGCTATAATGGCTTTTTATAATTGATATTGTAATTTGGCAAGTCTAAACTTACTATAATGAATTTAAAAAGCATTCACTATGAGCTAGAGCAATGTATGAGCAATTTTAAGTTGTTATAAAGTACATAGCAACCTTTATCATAAATGTAGAAATAAGTCGATTATTTGAGTGCCATTTTATGAAAGATAAAAGTTTAGTTGTTTTTTAAATTCATTAAAAATTCAGATTTAAATGCTTATATATTTATTTGTTTTAATTAATTAACAAATCTTTATTTAAATAAAATAAATTTTTAATTATACTAATTTTCGAAATTTGTTTAGTGTAAAGAAAATAAATAAGTATTATAATTTAGGTAAGTATAAGACATTACATTTTGAAAATCCTATTTTTATTCTGACGCCTATTTTTTCATACATTATAAAGTGTGTCTAAAATTTAATAACAACGCTTACAATATTTTTAGCTATATCCTAAAGGATTAGCTTTAATCTCAAAATATTGGAAAAGTATTGTTGAAAATATGTAGGTTAGACTAATAATATCCGGTTTTATTTCAAGGGTTATCTCAAAGACCCAAGTTTAACAGAGGTTAATGTGTATCGAAAAACATTTTAACTTTCCCTCAATAAAGCGCAACTCACTACTTTGAACACTAATATAATTTCTTAAATAAATTTGTATTATTTGTCAAAATTTTGTTGTACTTTTTCAGATAAACATTTATAAGGGATTTCAGTCGAGCATTGTTATTAAAGTTTACACACACTTTAAATATATTAATTATTTATTTTTTTTAAATTAAATTGAAAAAGATAAAACCGAGAAAACATTTTAATTTAAAAAATAAATGCTAGATCAAATTTTATAATTTATTATTATAGATGGCAAAAAGCTCAATTATACCGAGCTTGAGTTTTAGCTTATTATTTTTAAACTGTGTTTTAGTTTTGGCTTCCGAAAAATATGTAGAGCTTGAGTTTAAGCTTAGAGCTTGTAAAAAAATTTTACCTTCACATATTTTGTCAAAATAAATATATTTAATATGATTTTATGCATAAATTAATTTTTAATCTATTCAAAATTTATGGAATAAAAATAGTTTTATAAAATATATGAAAATATTTTAAAATTAGTTACTAAAAACATAATTGTTTTGTCGAATTATAAGCTTAATAAGCTCAATAAGCTCGATACCCTGAGCTTCGAGCTTGAATTTAATTTTTTAAACTCAAATAACGTTGAGTTTAAAATTAGCTTATGCTAGCATAAGCTCACCTTGAGCTTTTTGCCATCCTATTTATAACCATGATTTAACCAATATATTTTTAAGTATTCGTAAAATCTATCAACAAAGTTTAAATTGATTTAAAAATTATTATTCAATGGTTGAACAAAGTGTTTTTCGTTATCATAAAAACTTCAAAGAAATAAGACCAATTGGAGATGGAGCATTCTCTACTGTATTTGAAGCGAAATCACTTATTGACCATAGTGTATATGCTATTAAAAAAATTCCTTTCAAAAGTGGAGAAGAAGAGAAAACTAAGAAGAAAATTATGCTATTAGATAAACTTAATAGTAGTTATGTGGTGAAATACATAGATTCATGGATTGAAGCAAATTATTACATTGATAATGTAAATATAGGGTTAGATCAAAGTAATAAATTATTAGATCTAGAAAATACACAGCTATTGCACATTCAAATGGAATTGTGTTTGATAACTTTAAAATCAATCATAGTTTCCTTAAATTATACATCAAAAAACACCATTACATTAGCGCAATACAACAGAAGTATTGAGGTTTTCTATCAACTACTAGAGAGTATTGATTATATACATGGGAAAATTCCACAAATAATTCATAGAGATTTGAAACCAGAAAATATAATGATTACTGTAATCAACGGAAAACTGCATGTAAAATTGGCTGATTTTGGTTTGTCTACTTATAATAATTTTGTGAAGGAATCGCACACAAAATATATCGGAACAAAGATTTATAGAGCTCCTGAAATGAATGAAGATAAATATGACACAAAAGTTGACATATATAGTTTGGGAAAAATTATGGAAGAGTTGTTCAATTTCGACATAAATAAGTATTGTTTTTTAAGTAGAAACTTATTTTATAATAACTTCAATTTTATTAAACTTGTAGTTCTTATGTGAAAATCGACTTAGAAGTGGAATCACAATACAAATATTTGTTTAACACTTATTATACTTGTGTATCTGCTCAAGCCATAGTAAGGCCTACATGTCAATTAATCTTAGACACTAAAAGATCGTGGTACAATCAGATAAGTATTAACAATTTTGTGATAGAAAAACAAGATTTACTCATGAATCACACTAAAGTGGATAAAATGGAAGTTCGGACACAATCATTAAGCACTATATCATTTGACGGTATATATTTAAATATTATTGTAGATTTTCAATTAATATGTTAATAAAATTAATATATTTAACCATAAATAGACTATTATTTAAACACATTTAGGTCCTTTATTAAGAGTTGCTTATCAGTTGATTGAAACAAATACTACTACAGTTAATTCAGAATTTGCAAATGAATTCGTTAAATTGTATAAAAAATACATTATTGATAGTGAAAACAAAAGAATTCCATTAAATGAAGATATTTCGCAAGTAACCGATTCATATTTTAGTATAAATGACGCTTCAAAAGAGTTAAGAATATTCATTCAAAATGGAAGATTTAATAAAGAGTATATATGTAACCATAAAGATGTTTTGAAGCGTTACGATGAAAGGTTTGGTCAGCTAAATAAAGATAAACTATTTATAGTTCATCATAAAGTCGACGATGAGCAGTACGCAGTCAAAAAATTGACTTTTGTTGATCAACCAAAAGGTAATGATTTATAACATATTTTTAAATGTCTTTTCAAAACATTTTCCAATGTTTGATTCTGTAATTAACAATAAGTTATGTTTCATGTCAATAATATTAATTCTTATTATTCAAAAACGAATATGAAGTTTTAACATATTTTGATTTTTAATTTGTAATTTTTGTTAATCTTAAGATTAATTAATATCATAGAATAATTATTTGTTATTTTATTTTTTGTATTTTAGAAAATTTTTAAGGATAATTATAATCCTAAAACTATTCAATATAAATTTAATCATAAGTTATTCATACACAGATTTGGAAACATTATTTAGAGATTTTAAAGTGAACGCTGAATTAAAATACGATTATCTTTTACAATATAAATCATTTTGGTTTGAAACAGGCAAGTAATATTTAATGTCTGAATTTTAATGTGTAAGAGACAAAGAGTGATACATATTTTATCTAAAAACTAAGAATAGAGCGGATTTATAATATGTGCCATAAATTACCATAATTTAACCTTATTTACTTCAAAACTTCAATTTACCCTAATTTCCAGTTTAAACCATAATTTAACTCTAATTAGTAGATCCTGCACTTAATATCTTATAGTTTGTTAATAAAAATTGAAAACTTAAAAGTTTTACAAAATTTAAATTCTTACTTTTATATTGCAAATCACTAGAAAATTTTTAAAGAACATAATTTATCTAATATGTATTAATTTAAATTTAATTGCTTCAGAACCCTAATTTACCTTTATTTTAATTTAATGTATTAAAATTACACAATATTTTGATTTCAAGTTTTAAACTTTTAGGAATTAAGTATAAAGTGAGTTTTATTCAGATAAAATTTGTTATTTATTTCCATATTTTGAAAATAGATAAGAATTAATGTTTATAAAAATAAATTTTTACATTTTTTTCATTCATAACATAACCTAGTATTAAAATATTGACCCTAATAATCCGAACTTTGAAAATATGTAGTTTTAAAAATTTATGAACTCCTTCAGAACAAAATTCATTATGTTTATACACTCAAATGGAGTTGTGTGCTATGGACTTAAGAAAAGTATATACACGTTTAGTGGACATTCAAAACCCTAATATACTTCATTTGTTCGTGATATCACAAATATTTCAAGAAGTAATCAAAGGTGTGAATAATTTGCATACACATCAGAATGGAATTAGTCACCGAAACCTTAAACTAGAAAATATTTTGATAACAAAAGGCGAAAATGGAAGATTCGTTAAAATAGCTGATATCGGTTTTGCTGTTTTTCAATCCAATGAAATCGAAAAACTCAGTCAAAATATTAGGACTACTGATTTCATGGATCCTGAAGTGAATGATAGTAAAAAATATTATACAAATGCTGATATATACAGCTTAGGAATGGTATTGTCAAAGATTAGCAGTTTTATATCAAAAATGTAATGCTTATAAAAATTTATAATAAAAGTTTATTATAATAATAATATAATATAGAGATAAATCAAATAGTGATGGACTGTTAATTGAAACTAAGATTAAAAGTTTATTAAACCTGAAGGTTAAAATGACCAAAAGAATCGCTAAGAAAAGACCCACATGTATACAGATTCTCAATGATGAAAAGAAGTGGTTGTTATCTATAAAAGATGTAAAGAATAATAGAAATTTTGCGTCAATAATCAATAGACAGCAAAATGATTATGACATTTATGAATCATTTTTTGAATATGTTGCTTATGAAAAAATTCGAGAAAAATCACAATCAAATGTAATTATAAAACATTCATTGAAAAAACTTAATTTAAAAAAATTTGTTTTTAAAAAAAGGAGATGAACGACGAGAATTTCTTTTCAAAAGTTCGTAAGTTTTTCAGATTATAAAGTATTTGTATCAAATTTTCATGTATTAATTAAAAATTTTTAATTTATTTTTATATACTTATAAATTATTAATTTTTACATTTAAAATTCTAAACTTATAAAAAATAACTTTATAAAACAATTATTTGTAAATGCAATTATTAGTGACAGTGAATAGTTTGATTATATAAAAATATAAATAAAAATATTAAATTAAATGTCAGAAACGTTAAAAATTTTAAATTTTCTTTGTATTTACTATTATATGGCATAACAAGCTTATAGTGCAGTCATGCTTGTTATCTTTATAGTGTGTTAAATTGTTTTATTGAGAATTTTTTTAAAGCGAATAATGTACCAATAGAATTCTAAATTGTATAATTAAAATTGACTATTAATAATATTCAAGTTAGTATGTGGTATTTGGTGTGTAGTGTATGGTTGCGTTGAACGTGCGTTTTAAAGTTTAAAGTAGAGCTGCAAATATTTTCAGGCATGGATCGAGATTGAGTTAATTTCTTCGGGATGGCATATAAAATTATCGGGAAGTGACAGGGTCCAAAATTATATTAGAAAAATCCCGATATACTAATTTTTATTAAAATTTTAGTTAATTTCGTAATTACCCAAAAAAATCATACACGTGAGTCATAGTTTGATTTTATTGTCATGGTAATCGATTTAATATTGTTGACTTTACTTTTGAAAATAATTAATATAATTTTATATTCTGCTTTAAATTCACTTTAATGTAGTGGTTCGGGACAGGACGGGAATCAAATATTCAAAACTTTTGCACCCATAGTTTAAAGGTATCGCAACGACTAAAACAGTTCATTCAATGTTTATGATTCTTATGATTCATATTAGAATTTAAATAACTTTTATTAACGTATTTATAATTATACTTAAAAGGTATATGGTATTCAAAACTGGCAATCAATACAATCTTTTAAATCAATCGATAATGAGTGTCCGTTGTAGAGTGCAAAACTTTCCCCCGATTTTGCGAGCCCCAGGCATAATGTGTCGGGCTGTGTCGGGCTCGGGCCTTAAGTTAAGAAAATCAAATTGGGCCGGGCTTTCGTTTCTAAATTTGTAGGCTCGATTTGTAGACACAATTTCAAATTTTTTGTTGCATTTCAACAAAATAATAAAATTTTGTTGTGACTTTTATTTATTTCACTTCAGATAACAGTATATATTAATGCTAAAATATCCTATTTTAACTACATTAATTTTTTTTAAGGATTTTGAATATAAGTTATAACTTTTTATTTCAACTTAAATTTTTTTTTATTCAAAATCGGGCCGATCGTATTTTCTTAATTTAATCTCGTCAGTCTTTTGCCGATCAGCCTTTCAGGCTTACATTGTGTTCGGGCTTTAATATTTTAATGATTTCGTACTCTAGTCCGTTGCAATCAATGATCAAATCAGGTATGTATTAAACTAAGCATAGTTGATAAACAAAACTACGTAGAAATGCGAATAAGACTTCGATGCGACGCGAAGTTAGCAAAAATGCGCAAAACTTAAGCTGAAAGAGTTGGCGTCAATGTGTGGTCATTGAAATTCTTAATTTAAAAAATTAGGCTCAAGCTCGAAGCTCAGGGTATCGAGCTTATTGAACTAATTAAGCATATTATTCAACAAAATAATTGCGATTTTAGTAACTTATTTTAAATTATTTTTATATATTTTCATAAAACTAATTTTATTCCATAAATTTTGTATAGATTGAAACTTAATTTATGTATAAATTTGTATTAAATTTATTTATTTTATATATTTTAACAAAATATTTTAAGGTAAAATTTTTTTTATAAGCTCAAGCTCAAGCTCAACATATTTTTCTGAAACTCAAGCTAAAGCTCAGGTTAAAAATAATAAGCTTAAGCTCAAACTATGGCTATTATGAGCTTGAGCTGGTCAAGCTCAAACTCATGCTCGGTATAATTGAGCTTTTGGCCATCTCTACTAATTATTCGATTAATTTTTGCAATAAAATTGTGATTCATTTTGAAAGTAATTTTTAATAGTGATTAAGACTGAAGAATATGTGAGAAATAATAGTAATGTTGTTTATTAAAAGTTTATTGGAATAAAATGTGGATTAGTATTGCAAATATTGAGATAATTATTGAGATTAAATATTTATTAACTTACTATATATTATTGTTTGATTGCTGACCTATAGTTATTTTAATTTATACATATGTCGCAACAAATAATTTGAAATAAGTTGTAGAACAACTTATTACAAGTTATAAATTTACAGTAATTGTAGATAAAGATTTATCATAAGAAATCGTATTTTCAATAAGACACTTATAAATAAACAAGGAAATGTATTTTGTTATTCTCTCCCTTCATAAGCTATGAAGAAACATAATTTGTTTCATTTTACCCTTTCATAAGTGTCACAGCAGTTATACGATTTAGCGATTTCAGTAAACAACATTTGCATCAAAAATATATTACGATTTCTGTGCAATATTGATATATTCAATAAACACAGGAATTTAATTATGCGATAATTATAGTGACATACAGTATCTTGTATTCTGTATTGTTAATGTTATTCATTTATTAATTTATTCAAAATTTACTTAATTATAATCAAGAATCGGATTATTATGGAATTCCATAATGTACCATAATTTTAAAAACCATGAAAATAACACCATAATATGCAATATTGGGTCAATTTTAAAAAATTATTTTAAGAAAATTCAATATTTTAAAATTAGTTCATCAAAAACCATAAGAAATTAATGATAAAATTTTTTAAAAAAAAGTTCAAAAACTTGTTTTGTAATTATTAGGACTTTTAGAAACCTTAAGCTTTAATAAGTACAACAAATGTTTTCAAAATCATTTCAAATTTTTATCAATATTTTTCAAAAATTTAAATAATTTTTTTTGATAACTCGGAAAAAAACTAAATTTTACTTAAAGTGTGGTAAAAAGTTAAAATCCACACCATAATTGATGCGACAATCTACTTATAAAACACGAAAATAACATACCAAAATTCATGGCTTAAGACACTATAAAAATCCGATTCCTAATTATAATACCCTATATTCTAAATAGATGATCGCCACTCATGTATTGTCCGCACTCAGAAATTTTAATTATTTTATAGAAAAACAGAAATCATCAATAGTCCGCACCTCGTATATGGTCCGCTCTAAAAGTTCTTTTTTTATAAAACAGTATTTCCATTATTTTGAATTTCAAAGTATTAGAATGTAAGACGATTCTACCGAAATCGATTGTATACTAAATAAAATTAAACATTTTATCATTAAAACCCAAGCTTTCAAAATATTATTCGACCTAATATAAGGCTTTAGAAACAAATTTGAAGGCTTTCTGAGGAAATTTTCGGTTAAATGCGATAAAGATTAAGGATATTCCCTTACTTTCTAAATAGTTAAGATATAAATATATTGAAAATTTTTTCTTAGATAGTCCGCACCTTTAAATAATTTTATAAAATTAACTTTTTTCCTAAGATAGTCTGCGAGATCATCTATGAGAAAACAGGGGTAATATAATATAAGATACTATTTTTATTTAAAATACGATAATTTAAAAACAACAATAAAAAAGAAATCTCTTAATAAATATAAAAATAAAAGACCACATACAGACATCCCAAATCCATTAGCTGACTTTTACAAAGTGAGCTAAAAAAACTTAAATGCCGTTAAAATGATGGCATTGGATCATCTATATGTAATGCACAGCAAAACACACCGTACAGTAAATCTTTAAGTTTTAACTATTATTATTTAGTACATCCAATTTTAGTATCATAAGCTGAAGATTAGTTGTCAAACGTATTTAATATATATTTATTTCAATAGTCAAATACGGTATAGTTATATAGAGATTTATTTAATTATGTTGTTTTAAATTGAATGAAAGTGAAAGTACGCCCAGTTGTGCTAACTAGACATTGAATACTAGACTTTTAATGCACAAAATATTAGTAAAACCTATTAACCGATATAATTGTTATTATTAATGATGTGTCGATCAATAATAATTTACTAGTTAATTAGTGAGTTGTATTAATATTTCAATTATAGCAATATTAATATATATATCAATAGAACGGAATTCAAATTAGGCCTTTAATCAAACTAACGGACACATAATTGTTTACATATAAACAGGGACAAAAAATTTGGGAATTTACATATTTTCTACTCGAAATGCGAAAATATTACTGTTTAAGAAAATATTTTTAGATATATTTGGGTATAATTGAAGTCATAGGTAAAAAATTTATAAATTAATTTTTATTATAAGAAAACCTAAAAATTTATTATAATTTATTGCAATGCTAAGAATAAATTATTATTATTCTAAATGTAATAATAATAACTCGCTCACAATTGAACAAACTTTTTATTTACAGAGTCAAATGCTTGAGTTTATAGTCCCTACCAATTCAACTAAATATAACATTCAAATATAAATAATTATGTTATAAAAGCGAAAGTTTAATCAATAAAAATTTATATCAAAATTATTTGCCACATAATTTCTAAAAATTCATTATGAACTCTTATTTGCTAGTAATTATATCGATTATTTTTCTTTCATTGCCTGCATTATTGCTCGCAATAAACGGGTCTACTGTTAATCGACAAGAATGCGGTATATTCGTGACTAAAGCTGAACCCAAAGTAATCGGTGGCATCGATGCAGATATTGAAGAGTTTCCATGGCAAGTATCGCTTCAGCGAATAACTTTGGGCTCTATTATACCACTGCCC
>JAQGAW010003332.1:0-12798 GCA_034698025.1 Phthiracarus crinitus | reverse complement strand
ATTAAATATAATCATTTTATTTGAATTAATAAAGAAAATTTTATTTTCCTGAATAATCCTGAATTTTACTCTTTTTTCCTTTTCCTTCCTGAATGTGATCGGTTTTTAGTCCTGAATTTGACGACTCTATTAATAACATTTGTTAATGTGAATTACAATTACTATAGTACTCTATAACAAATACTTATACGATATTATCGATAAGTTAATTCACGATAACAGTCTATTAGAACGTAATCAAATGAGAAATACTAAATTCTAAATTCTAATCAAAACTCTAAATTACTGTATGAATAATTCAATGTAATTCGGTTCTAACCAATAAAATTAAACATATTAGAATTATTATTAAAAATTTATTTCCCTAATTTTCTGAGGAAAAGCCGCACTCGCGTATAGGCCGCACGAAATTTACTACTGTAACAGTGTTTACTCGCGTGTTTATTTAAATATTGTGTTAAATGCAAGCATTGCGCGCTAAATATTACAAAAGTTACATTATCCACGTTATTGATATTTGAGAAGCTATTCAAACAGTTTCTAACACTTAATTTGATGTTTTGATTATGTCATTCAATGACTAAAAGCTTTCATTTTGACATTTTTTGTGTCATTTAAGTAAAATTAAACACTCATAACAATTAAGCTTAAAATATGTTTTTATATCGCTTTATTTATTAAACAAAATCGATATAAATTCAGATTTGTTGTGTTTTATTTCGTTTAATTTGTTTAAACAACAAAAAAGCGGAACTGATTATACTGATTATATATAATTTTGAATGCACTGTAAAACAACCAAACAATTAAAACATTTAAAACAATGATAAGTTAGCGCTTAAAATAGTTAACAGTTGTGCGCATGATTTGTTGGATTGCGTTCGCTAATCAAATGTTTGGCTAAAAGCGATTGTTTACCAAATATAACATCATATATGATATTTAACGGATAGTTATTTGTTATTTACCGACAAATTAATGAAAAACTATTACCAAATACTGGGCGTTAGTGAAACGTGCAGTAAAAAGGATTTACGTGTGGCTTACCTTAACCTATGCAAACAATATCATCCAGATTTGAATGTCGATAACAGCGATAACAGTCGAAACAATCGAATTCGGTTTCAAGAGATCAATGAGGCGTACAATTGTCTGATTAAGGATGAAGACAGACAACAATACGATAGAGGGTTAAGCGGAGAAAAGCCTAATA
Organism: Phthiracarus crinitus; assembly: GCA_034698025.1. Classification (NCBI taxonomy): domain Eukaryota; kingdom Metazoa; phylum Arthropoda; class Arachnida; order Sarcoptiformes; family Phthiracaridae; genus Phthiracarus; species Phthiracarus crinitus. Next base: position 11,585 of record JAQGAW010003332.1, on the reverse strand, counting down.
GTTATGAACAATATTATGATAATAAATATAAAGGTACTTATGGTGCTTATGATAGTAAAGAGTTTTATGAACGCGAGTCGTATCGGTATTACGAGGATCTCAGGAATCGTCGAATGGAAGAGGAATTGTTTAGAAAGAGAATGAAAAAACCATTTGATGAAAATAATTTTTATGGGTTTAGAGGCGTCCGAAGACAGCCTAATATAACCATTGCGTATATATGTGTGGCGATCGCCGTGTTTGGCGCTTCAATACAATATCTTCACTATAAAGCAGCTGAAATGAGAATGAATAAAGCACGACAAGACTCCATACGGTTATCTAGAAGTTATAATCACGCGAAGAAGCAGTACGTTTCGGGTTTTTTAATCAGTTATTTGAATTTTTTATTTTACATATATTGATGTTTAGTTATTCTTGCCATAGAAACGCAACACTAGAAGCACATATTAAAACATTAGAAAAACAGATTCACTGTCAAGACTCTAAAGATCCCGCGTGTGGTCTCGATTAGCGTTGTTTATATTATCAGTCAAATATAATTTTAAATTTTTAGGGTTTATTATTTAGTTCAATAAATTAAGTGCAATTCTTTATGTATTTTTTTAAATTTCCAACGAATACTCGAGTTCACACTTAATTTATTGTTGTGCGCGTATAACAAATTGTGTAACTTATTTTAGGATTTAAATTTGTAATTTGTATAAAAATAGTTTATCGTATCAGTAAATTTAAAATAAATGTAAATATTATCAATTTTTAAAAAATAAATATTTTACGATAACACAAAAAATAGTGATTATTTAATTAATTATTATTAAAGATTAATTTCGGTTTTTTCATCTAATTTTATTCTATTTTATTTTTATGTGTGTAACTATTCGTTGACATAGATTTGATTAAACTAATTAATAGTTAGTTTTCTACTGAGAAATTTACATTTTTATTTTTTCCCATCATTTTTAATCAATTATTTTAGTACGAAAATTAATCGATCATAGAATAAAAAAGTTCAAAACAAATGTAATCTTAGTATAATTATAAAACAGTTTTTACAATCATTTAATTTGGAAAAATAAACGAGAGATCACTAAATATAGACAGTGTTTTGAAGTGGTTTTGCTAAACATTGATTGCGTACAAATCTGTTTTAACTCCAATTATTTAAAAAGATATAATTTGATTGATAATTTTTTGATTATTTTTCGCTCAATTATAAGTTTTTCCATTAACTAAGTTTTTAGTATTTTTTTGTAATTCATTCTTAATATGTTCGAAATCGTATATTAATTGCGATAATTTTTATCGATGAGTTTTTTTCCAAAAAAAAAGTAAAATTACATAGAAATTGGTAAAAAAATATAGTATGTTATTAATATCTGCTTATAAAAAATAACATTAGAAAAGTAAAAATTTTATCGAAAGAAATTAAATTAATTGATTAACTTATATTTATGAAAATTAAATCAAATGATTTGACTATCATTACTGCGGGAGTTTTTTGCTTGATTTTCGAATTAAAAATGATTTATTGACACTAAAAATGTTATTTTTTACAAACATTTATATCAATTTTCTGGTAAAATATTTTATGCTCAAAATGCTCAGAAGACAAGATTTTAAAAATGCTAATCACAAATAAATTAAATTACATATATAATAGTGATTAAAGATGCACTCAAAAGCAAATTTAAAAGTTTTTAAAACTGATTAACAACATTTATAATAATTAGGGAAATGGAAATTGTTAATTAACGATTGTTTAAAATTGTAACAAATTCTACATATAACGAGTTTAAAACCCTAGGTTAATCCAAATTTGTGAATTGTAAATAAACGAATTGAACGAATCAAACGATTTTTAATCCTTTGAAAGATTTTTAATTTTTGGGGGGATTTTTCTATAGAATCTTTGAAAATCCAAATAAATTGGAAATTTTTCTAAAATAAAGTCTAGAATTAATTTAAATTAATTGATAAAACTTACTTTATAATATTAAATTTAAAATTTTATTATAAGTTATTTTCGAGGAGAAATATTATTTTACGCAGCAAAAAGACTATTATACTTTATATATTTTGGATTTAATGAAAGCATTACATTTTATTACTATGAGACTTATTTTCAAATTATTTCAAACGATTTTTGAATTTTTTGCAGACGACAAACAAACGATTGTGCACTATTTTATCAAACGATTTTCACTTCCCTAATAATAATATTCTATAAAGAAATTTAGAATCCAAGAATATTTCAAAATAATGTTTTAAACATAATTCAAAAAATGTACTGTAAATTCGTGCGCGATTATAAAAAGTCTAACATTAAAAAATATATATAAATTATCATTATTAATATTGATTTAAAAGCTCGAACATTTCTGTGTATAATTATTTTCACGGTTGAAAAAACTTTCTAACAGTACTATTGCAGCGAAAATATTTTCGGATAGCAATAAACTTTCACTAAATATGATTTAATTTTGAGAAAAAGCGACTTTTTACAAAAAAAATTAAAAAATTTTCTCTCGAGTGAAAGTTTAAAGCGAAAAATTGATTTCTAATTTATTTATATAGTACTCGCAAATATAAAGAAAAATTTGACGGGCATTGAAAAAATTTTGACAGCTAAATATCGCTGTCGTGCATATTTGCAAACACTGTCTGTTAGAGGAGCGTAATTTCGAAACATAACCTTTCAGTTTAGTGCTTAAAACTAGTGGATCTCGAATAGAAAGAACCGATTACTATCGAATTCCCGTTTTAATGATGCGACTTTAAAATTGTAAATAAAATCAGAGCTCATTCACCTGTTCTGTTCTGATTTCTGGTGTCACTGAATTTTCGTCAAAACCATAATCGATCTTATTATGTATGGGCGCAACAATTATTAACTGTTGTGCGAGTATGTAATCAATAGATTATTATTTATCCATCCATTTTAACCCTATGTGATCACGTTGTTTGCCTGTAAACATCATTAGAATCATATTAAAGCGATGTAAATACCAATAGTTATGAAAACGATAGTTAAGGAGAGAAGCGTAAGGAATGCGCTATTATTTTATTAATAGCCGGAGAATTTAGTTTCTTCGTTTGGCACACAACAGATGAGAACAAAATCTGGAGTACAAAAATAGAGAGGTATTACCTATCGTGCACTTAAATTGCGAATTAAAAGCCACTAAATGATTGTAATCTGTGTATAAGAGTTCCTTCTCATATTGTAAGATCAAGTTTTTAATATAAAGTATTACAACATTACCTCAACGGTTATTCTATAAGCTTATAATAAGCACATTCTGTCGAGAGATATAAACATTTTATTTATACAAGTTATATATATTCGTTATATCTCTTATAAGACGATATCTATGTCATATTAGCATTTTATTGAAATTATGGGTGAATTAATTTTTTATCTTTTCTCTCTCTTCAAACGTTATATAACTTTTTTCTTATAAGTTATTAGCCTAGTTTTTATTTTTATTTTCATGCTTTTTAAGTAAAAGTAAATAAAAATATGTACTGTATAACCATATAAATATAAATATAATGCTATTTGAGTTACAAACAGCATAAAAGGAGAGTTACAGAAATGCAGCGCATATCAAATAGTAAATTAAACTCAAGATTCATCAAATTATACTCTATATATGCAGTTTTATCAGATATTATTTGATTTAAGATACAGATTTTTTGCCCAGTTTTGAAGAATTTATTTATTTGGATAAAAGCCCACAAATGGCCCATATTTTGAAGGTTAGCTGATTTATAAGCGTTTATGGATTTTAAAATTGGTCAATGATGACAGATATGCCAAGCTTTTGGAGTGATTTCTATTTTAAGCGAATTATATAGTTTAAGAATTTTGTTATTTTATATTTACTCATTACTGGGAGTTATTAAATCATAACTAAGCGTAGATTAGTTTTAATTTGATGGCGCAACTAATTATTTTTGTTAGTTTGTTAAAATATTTTTTATTAAGTCATAGATATGTGTTATAGTTTATAACATATATAATTATTTTAATTAATGAGTTCTTAATAAAACGATATAGGCTTATACAGTATGTTTGATAAACCATTCTTATGTCTAGAGTTAAACAAATCGAAATCATTAGTAATCATTCATTGGTTTATTCTTTTCTGATTCTATATTTTATGGCTAAATTTTGATAATTAGTTAATTAAGCGAACTTTTAAATATTTATTAGTTTTAAAATATGAAATAAAATAATTAAAAAGTGAAATATAAACTAAAAAAATATATTTTAGTGTTTCTCAATCAAAAATATTGCGAATTCTCACGATTGAGAGACTAATCTTTTACGGTTTAAACTTTATTGGAGAGAATCTCAGATCATTTCATAAAGAATTAACAGGTTTTTAATTTTTTTAATTCTAAAGTTCAAATGAGCACAAAATTAGCGTTATTTATCAATATTGTTGTTTAAAAAAAGTATAATGTATAAGCGCTTCATATTTAAAGAATATTTTCTTTATATTCTTATTTATGTTTTTTTTTGTATTTGTTATGAAATTTCGTTTACATTAAAACAAAACAAAAAGTAACTATTTTTTTATTATTCAAATTATCATCTCAATCACAATATATATAATTCTTAACTTAGCTATAAATTAATGCGATAGAATCAAATATGATAGATGACCATTACATTGCAAAAAAATCCAATACTGTTTGGAAAAAACTCCTCATTTATATTACTAAGTTTGAAATTTCCGCAATAAAAAAGAAAAGCGAAGCATTGAAGAGTTTGCTTTTTTTAATCTTAATCACACCAATGTTTTTAATCTTAAGCTCATTAAGGGAGTCAACTGTTTTTTCTCTAACATTTTAGAGTGAAATTTACATCTAGTTGTTAATTACATTTTATTTTTTAAACAATTACTGTCTTATTCGCTAATTTTCTTTTATAGAAAAAGAATTTTCTTTTCCAACAAATGCTGTATATCTCTGTAATCAACAGTGAGTGTAACGTCTATTCTATTTAGTTAATTCTGATTTACACCCTCGACAACAGAAAAAAAGTTTTGTATCAAAAAAATTTTCAGGAATACAAGACTCACTGTTGTGTTGACTTAATATTTTTTTAATTAACATAATACTATTCTTTGGAGTTACTCTGAAAAATAATCCTTACAACTCTTGCATTCAAACAATGTGTTAATAAATATGTATTTTATTCGTCTTTTTAACGTTTCTTTAATATATTCACACTTTACATCGTAAAACCTCTTTCGAAAATATACACAATAATGATAATAATAGAGACGGCAACATATCTAATGAGGCCTTTAGGTGTTATGCATTTATTTCTATTTCCTAGAAAAACAGCTTCGATCGAAATAATGGTCTGAAGAACTACTGTTTAACCCACTGTTGATGCCAACTGTGCTCAATTGAAACTCTTGTGGTGAATAATTTTAAACTCTGGTTATAAATATATATTATATATATGTATATCATTAATAGCCAGTGTTGAGTGTAATAAAATTAATTTCTTGAAACCCGCAAGAAATGTGAATATATTATTCTCGTTTAAATTAGAGTCTATTAATGTGTGTGATTTGAAATTTTTTCTCATTTAGTTATTTTAATGGAAGTTTTTTCTGCTAAAAATAACTTCTTTTGGCCGAAAAGAGATTTTGATAATATATGTTCTAAACTGTGGGTAAAAAATTTTTCCGTTTCTGTAATACATTATCATTATTATTAAATTATCTCTCATTTTTCTTTAGTTTATGCGCGCATTTGATCGTTAGGTTTGTACGGATTTATTTTTTTATTATACATAAATTTATTTGATGTTCGAGACGAGCAAGAATTCGTTACAAATAGAGTTATAAAAAGGTTGATAAGTTTCAAGTTTTTTAAGTTCGAAAACAAAAATAAAATAATATTTTAGTGGTATCTCTGAATATTTAAATGAAGATGTAGTTAAACAAATTGTACAGTTTTGCGTCTAATCTTGTTCTTATTTTTATCAAATAGCTTTTTATGTTTAAGTTAAGCTGCATTTAAGATTACAACAAAAAAATTTTCGTATTAATGATTTAATTCTTACTCTTTTTTAAAAATTTAAAATTAGTTGATTTTTTCGTATTTTTTAAACAAAAACCTACAGTTAGTTTAATCAAATCTTATTAACAAAATAAACAATAAATAACTTACGAAAAATTCAAAAAAAAGATTGCCATTGATTTTTTTCTAAATTTGTTATATTATTTTTTGTTCTGCAAATAATAAAAATTAATTTGGAAATATGTCATTGCCTTGAAAACAGAATACAGAACGCAGAACGCAGTGGTCGTTCAATGAATTGTTACGAATCTAATGTTACAATGATTGTTAACACATTTTTTGGTGTTAACACTTAACGTCATATAATCATTTTTTAATTTATACAATTGTACAAAATTACATGCATAATGATTAGATCTAACATTTAATATAATTATCCAAACATAGGTGTTATGTTTTCGTTGAATAACGCGTTTCTGTTATATAAGCTTAAGCATTATTTATTGTCTATATATTATATTAAAGTTATGTAAGTGTAATGATATGACTTTCGAATGAATTGATTTGTGTGTGATTTGTAAGGTTATAATCAAAACATGAAGTTTTTTTGAAATTTTAATGTATGAATTTAATAAACTGAAATGCAAAACTAGAGCACATTACATGGATATGAGTGTCACTAATCATATGAAATATAGAGAGCAAATAAATTCATACTAAACTTAAGCTTATTTCTAAGTGATTTTTATTTTATTTTATTTATTTCAAAGATTAAAACATAAATAATATTAATAATCTATATTTAAGTTTAGTGTTTTATTTTTATTTCTTACATATGTTTAATGATTTTTTTGTAAAAAAATTTGAAAATAGTGTATCAATTTTTATCATCTGCTAACTAACAACTGCTTATTAAACAAACTTAAAATCTATATTTAAATTTTTATGATTTTTTGTTTATGTGTAAACGGTTTCTAATTCTGTATTAAAATTTCTAAAACAAACTGTTAACAACTGCTTATTAAATAATTTTTGTGTCACTTATGACAGTGTAGGCATCAATCATAAAACATTTAAATCTTATTTGTCGTAAAATTTTACAAAAATTTGTTTTTATTCCAAATAGATTGTTGAACTGCTTTTAAATTAATGGACCCTTAAGACTATTTTCCTCAAACTATTGAACGAAAAAGTCTAAAGTAACTGTTAGTGGCATTTATGACTTATTTAACTCAAAATATCATAAATGACAACTTTATATTTAGTATCAATAAGAGTGGTATGGAATGGTTTTTTTTAATTATTTAACTATCAATTTATCAAACGTTATTATAACTTACTATAAGTGAAAATACTTGAAGCATTCAGTAATTTTACCCGAAATTAATGAAATTTTCAAATCAAAAATCGGATTCCCATCACAATTGAATTATGTCTAGAATTAAAAATTAATAATTATAGTTTTCACTGGCGTTCTCCTCACCCAATAAAAACAAAAAAAGGAAGTATGTTATCGAAATGATATTTATTTTGAGTGAGTGTAACACTTAAACTGTGCAACTGTTTTAATCTGTGGGAAAAAAATCTTTTCCTACTCTCTGTTAGGAAATAAGAAATAACTTAAGTGCTAAAACTTATTTATATAAGTTTATATCTCAATATGCTCTAATAAAATATTGCCGTTTAGTAACAATTGTTTCTCAATCAATCTTCGACTGTACAAAAAACAAGTTATTAATAATTTTAAATATTTGTATTTATAATAAAATATAACTTAAGATTAAGACTTTTATTTCGACATATATCTCTTCTTAAGTGTCTCGGATTAGCAAAAAATTGAAATAAATCTTTATTCAGTAGTTTTAATAACTTGTTCTACAATGTGTTGTTTTCTTGGAGCCAATATATGTTACGTATAATTCATAGATCAAACTCAACGTGAGCTTTCGGGAAATACTAAACACTGAATGAAGAATTGACAGTTCCTTATATATTAACATTTTTGGTGCAAAACCTTCTGATAAAGCGTATAATTTATTGCGAATTTGTAAAATCGCAATAATTGTTTTAGTTATCCTAGTTTTTTGCATTGGTTTTAAGGGATCGGAAGAAAGCGATAAATTTTTTTCTGATAGCGGGGATGCAATGAAATAAATTGTTGTTTATTTTACACAATCGGTATAAGAATAATTTTACAATAAAAAATTATTTTTTTCATACTTAAAGCTCATTTAACCTCATTGTATAATGAAAAGCTAAATTAAATGCTAATTTAATGCGTTAATTGAAATACAAATGTATAAATTAATTAAAAGGTAAAAATAAAGTGAAAAATTAAATGCACTTTACCTTAAAAATTATTTATTTTTCCAGAAACGAAAAAATATCGTTTTTCGCGTTAATGTGTAAAAAATTTCAATTAAACAAAAAATTATAATAATAATGAAAAGATTTTCGCAAAAAATCAAAATTCACAGCATTTTTAATTGAAAAGTAAATAAATAATTCCTTTAAAAAATTATTTTTGCTTTCTTCCAACTATTTTATTAATCGCATGTATTATTAAAATTTATTACCAGTAAAAAAAACATTTTCGTATAAATATCAAGATTATAATTATCATTTTTAATTAACATATATCGTAAAAATTTCGTATAAACATGACATTATTAAAGTTTCTTTGCATCAGAGAAACAGTTCTATAACAGAGCGAATTAACTTTTTATTAATATTTTTTTATTGCTTTTTAAGTGAATTTTAATCTTGATTTGTAAGCTATTTATAAAAAACCGTATTTGGATTAAAACGATACGATAGGTTAAAGAGTATTTTGTACAGAAAAAATATTTTTAAAATAAAAATAAGCGCACATATACTCTGTATATACTTATATATAACGAATATACTTTTAAATTACATTACCGAATGCGTAACGAATTCATTAAGACATAACAGTTTTTATTTTCTTTTATGGAAAAATTTCTATTTTTAGTGCTATATATAAAAGTTATATACATTAATACTAACGAAAATATATTTTTCTGCATTCATTCGTTTAATAGTCACATCACGTCTTTGTGACACTAGTATTGACCGCATATTCTGTGTACCGATAAATCTATAGATTATTATCATTTTTTATTTCTTCTGCCAAATTACAAGTTAATATAAATTTTGTTTTTTTAAACGAAATAACAACGAAAAGAGAAAAGAAGATAAAGAGAATATAAAGCGAAGAATTATTTATCATATTTTCCATTCAAAAACAAATCGATACGAACGTTGACTTTTATTATTAAGAAGTTTATATCTTCCGCGTTAAGCGCTTTTGTTATTGCGTTTTACACCGAAAAATGCGTGTAACTTTTCTTAATTTTGTTTTCCTATAATAAAGGGGTAAAAGTAGCCGCAATTTTCGCATTAATCACACGATTTAAAACTTCTCGGTACGCATTACGCTGAACTGTATCGCGTGTTTTACTTGATTATATACAGCGCAACGAGTAATATCGTTCTGACATCAATTCTAATTAAGTTATTAAGTTTTTCTTTAAAATAAATTTTATTCTATATTTAAGCCGTTTATAATGTTTTTCCCTATGTTTTGCTACTTATCGGTTGTATTTTTTTATTGCATTAATAAGTGAAGGAAACGAGATTAAAATATGAAGTTTTATAATATAATATAATTTGAATAAATTATTTTAATATAAAAGTTTCGTTTTTCTTTTAGATTTATTTTTTTTTTGAAAAATAAGTCGAAAGAAATAGAGTATAATATGAAGTTACCGTACATGTCTATATTTATGAGAATAACGCTCGTTTAATGACGTGAAAAAAGTTTTATTTTTTTATGAACGCTTAAATAAAGAAATGAATGAAAATTTTGACAGTTTTTCATTTCCAGTTTTTCCAATAGGATTTTATTGAACAATAATAATAAGTCAATAACATTCAAAATAAATAAGTAATGTTCAGTTATAGTAAGCGTTCATTCAAACGCGCAATTTTTTCTTTTTCAAAATTATTTCATAGTATTTCTTGCAAAGCATGCAAAACCGTCTCTCATAGGTTTGGGCCCATCTATTCATAATAGTTTTTTTTAATAAATAACAAGAAATAATAAATTATGAAGAAAAAGAACTGTTAGGGTTCGCGCAAATTCTTGTTTTAAAAAAAACGACATTACAAGATCATTAATCCCAGCAAATTGAGTCACTAAGCGCTCACGACTGCTGTTGGGCTTTCTATTAATTATACTCATCTTAAGCCTCCATCCGGTATTTGATTTTTTAACTTTTTTAACTTAACATGTCATTTCGTACAATTTGTAACCGCAATCAGCAACAGACGACATAAATAATAAAAATAGCGTCTGTTGTACTCTCGTTAATATTAATGCGTTCCTCAAATATTTTATTTTTGCTGCTTTTTATAGCAAATAAAATAAAAAGTTATACTTATAACGTAAATACTAGTTGTGACGATTTAACTATACACGCAAAGATATTAGACATTTGAATTCATATCATTTTTCAATAGTAATTTATAGTACCGGTAACGCTAACGTTAGTAACGACACCGTAATACTAGTAATAATAATAATAATAATAATAGTCGTGAATCAAAATATTTCCAGTGAGCATTAAAAGGTCGGTCATATACCTTCTAGAGTTTGTTCGTCAACTCTTTGCGTTATGTTTGCATATTGTTTACCGACAGTTAAATCGTAAATATAAAAGTACTGGAAATTTAATTGAGGCTAAAACGACTGAAAAACATCATATTTAACTTTTATAGTAATACGTAATAAGTTTATAATGAGCTTATAAAACGCGTGTCTGTCTGTCCCAACCATTATATGCTGATTAAGCACTAGAATACGGGTAATTACGCATAGCTTAGACCACACTTAGAGCCCCTGATTCCTAATTTTAGTTTCTGGTATTTTGAATAACATTATTATATACTAACGACTAAGTTATTGTATCCTTCCGTTTTCCTGATTTAGTTTTATCGCAAAACAAACTCGAGTTTAATGTAAAGTTGAATTTTTAAAAAATAAAACCTCAAATTTTTTCTATTACGTGAATGTTTCAAATATTTTAACTTGAATTTAATAAAAATATTAATTGATTGTCATTATTTCATTGTCAAAATAAATTATATCCAAAATCAATATACCCAATACTTTTGTAATTCGATGTAATATTCAAAAAAGTGAATGTATAATTCGAATTTTTACACGAAACATTATGCAAAAATATAGTTGTTATTTTCAAACACTTTTTGAAGAGACCCTAACTTGTTCATACTTTTTTGCGACTAAAAATTATTCTCAAGTAAGAATTTTATTAAAAATTATAACATCGCATCTTTTACGGTAATCCTAAACACAGGATGAATGCGAGTTTGAGCAAATAATTAGTCAATGATATAAGCTAATACGGTATAATATATATAGTGATCTTCGTTACCGGTCACGATGAAAAAATTAAATCGGCGGTCATAACCGGTCTTAATGACATAACCGGTAA
>JAQGAW010003331.1:0-12799 GCA_034698025.1 Phthiracarus crinitus | reverse complement strand
AATATTTTTTTCTGGGGGGGGATCTGACCCATGCGTGCACGTGCACGCATGGGTCAGATCCCCCCTTACTACTGACGTCACTGATTGGTTAATTCTATGTTAGCGGTCGTCTATGAATGGTCGATAGCGAGTAACTGTGTTTGTAACCCTCAAACACGTGTCAGATCTCGACGGTAAGCACGGGTCGGTGTTTGGAACGTATTATATAAGATGTTTTTATAAAAAAAAGACTATTCTTTATTTTTCTGTTGAAAAAAGATTAAAGTTTTAAAATCATTGTTTGCATTACATCTACTTTTCTAATTTATTAATTTAATTTAAATGTTTTCCTGTCTAACTTTAAGATTATAATTTAAATAGTATTTCTCTTTATTTTCTTAATGTTTCATAAATTAAATATTCAAATCACATAATTATGTGCACTTGCATTAATATTATTGCTAAATAGTTGTTTTAAAATATTTTCTAACGTATTCACAGGTAATAAAACAGCTAATAAAATAATTTACAGAGATTTTCAAGTATATTATTTTATATGTATAGGTAGGCTAATCTTATATTACTATTATTGAGCAATGAAGCTAATCATGCACACCGCTCGAGCACCAAGCTTTAAATTTTCACTGAGATAAAGCGTGAACGCTGAGCGCGAGAGAGCATGATGAGATTTAGACTCGCAAAAGGATTAATTGAATTATAAATTTTATTTTAACATATTTTATTTTAGCACAGACAAAAATAAATTTAAAGTTTATAAAATCTTTTAAAAATTGAGAATATTCTTTATTTTTATTTTAAAGTGAAAAGAAATTTATATTAATTAAGCAAAATTTATTTTATATCAAGATTCAATTTAAATGAAAGCTCGGTTTACGCTAAGCGTTCGAGATAGTCAAAATTCGAACGAAGAGCATTTTCATATTACCCTAGCGTGAGTGCTAGTGGCGAAAGTAATTTTTTAAGCACCCCGAGCGTGAGCGCCGATCGTGTGTAATGTAATGCCATCCGCTAGTAATGAGAAACACTATAAGAACAACGAGCATACTCGTGATGCTAAACATATGCAACAATTGATACGAAACAAAAAGTGTTCGCCCACTTCACACAAACGCATAAATAGGAGATTTTAATATTTAATTTTATGAAATAATAATAAAAATCACTAAACTTCATTTTTTAAAGAATACCTAACCTTGTAGTTACAAATATAATAATTTTAATTTTAAATTTTATTGCGTAATTTTTACTAGATAACTAGAAACATGAAACATCTAATCTCCAATCTGGATTTAAAAAAAATGCTGAGAAATATGCATAATATATTGATGATTAGATCTAATGTATGGTAGTTGTAGTTAATGCCGTAATATGACGTTTTTTATTATTATTTGGGGATTGAAAATCGTTATTAATTGATTGTTTAAAATCCAAAAAAAAACAAATTAATAACAATTAAAGAAAGACTGTAAATAAAATCGATCAAATGAATTGTAATAATTTTAAAAATTTAAAGTTACAATTAGATGTTTTAGTAATAGTGTAAAATTTCAATTTGCTTTATTAATAGAAAATTATTAAAATTTAAAATTCGAATATTTTTAAAAAATGATATGCTATTTAAATAATTAATAATAGATATTTTTAGCTTTTTTGAACGATTATTTTGAACAATGTTTCAATTTATTTAAACGAATAATTAAAGATTTTCATTGAACGATTTAAAAATCCCTATCAATTATTTATCAATTAATCTATTTATTCAATGTTATATCTATTTTATTTTTTTAAAACTAATGAATTTTTGTTAAAACATCATTAAAAAGTTCACATACAAGTTTCGAAACAGTACTACAGAAACGTTTGCAATAAACTTAAATAATTATCGTCTTTAGATGTTTAAATAATTTACTTATAGAAAGTATTATAAAAATCATCGTACATAAGAGTTGTCGAAAAGGATTCAAGGTATGTTTTATAAAAACATTTAATGAATATAGAATTAGATTAAATAACAAATGGGCAGTAGGCTTAAATTAAGTGTAGGCTGTAGGCTTAGGCTTGAGCCTAAGATTACGAAATAATGTAGGCTTAGGCTGTAGGCTGAGCCTAAGCCTAATGTTAGGCCGCCTAAAATGCTGATCTCTAGATGAAAATGAAAGCATAGGTATTATTTATGAAATTGTTGGAGTAATTTCAGAAGCTATTAGAGTATATTCTGAAACCACTGTTCATCAATAAGTTTGCAATTCGTTCAAAATTTTACATTCAATTTTAAACTTTAACCAAAAATGGATGGTATATTTTTATTATATCTCTAATAAAAATTCATAAATATTCCAAATTGCTGTCATTGACTTTAAAAAAATTTGTTAAATTTTGTGGTATTAGAGCATAAAAGCTATTTTTTATTAGAAAAATGGATAAAATCTATGATGCACTTGTATTAAGCATCTATAAAACCTGTCATGAAGAAAATTGTTTAATTGTTGATATACTTAGTAGACTTGTAAACGGATAACCGAAATGTCGGGTTCGGGTCGGATATCCGACAAAATCGGCGGGTCGGGTCGGGTTCGGATATAATCCTGTCGGGTTCGGGTCGGGTCGGTTATTTAAATTTTTAGAGCATATCCGATTTATCCGATTTTTTAAAAATATTTACAATCTCTTTAATAAAAATTGATGAAAAAATATACAATTTTTTTAATTTTCAATCTTATTTGTAACAAAACGTTAATTATATGTTCTAATGCTTAATAATTGTTATAAGTATGTGGCAATTTTTATAATAATCTTTGAAAAATTATTATGAGCAATAAACTAAAGATTTTCGGATCGGGTCTGGTCGGGTTCGGATACAGCCGTGTCGGGTTCGGGTCGGGTCGGATACAAGCCTGTCGGGTTCGGGTCGGGTCGGGTTCAGAAACTTAGATGGATTTACAAGTCTAATGCATATAACGTTAGTACAGTATAGCTTCAGTTGCTATTTTTTAACATTAAATTCAAATTAGAATTCTGTTTGTTAAAATTTTTAGGAATGAGACTGACTTCGGCCCGACATGTTGAGATCTGGCCCGGCCCGAGCCAGATTATTTTTTTAAAACTCAAGGCCACGCGCGATTCGGCTCAACAAACACAACGGGCGCGCGATTAACTAAAATTATTTTTCGCTTTACTTTTCAGATGTTTTCATTAAAAAATTGTAAATATTGTACATTATAAAGTTTTATATACCTTAATAAAGCTGTTTTAATGTTATTAAATTATTAGAATAACAGAACTTCGTTTTCAAGACAAGAAATTTAGAAAAAGCTTTAAATCAATGGCTGGTTCAGGCCTTGAAATATCTAAATTAAGGCTCGGCCTGGCATTTTTTATTTTAAGCCCAAACCCGACCCGGCCCTAAGAAATCATTAGGGGCCCGCGGGGGGTCAGTTTGGGAGTCTTTTTCAAATGATTGTGTAAATCCTTGAATGGTTATGTGATTCATTAAATATTCTCTTTAACAACGAACATAATCCACAGTTTAAATCCGTACAAAGTTTTGCACGACGTTTCGTATTGTTTGAAATACTTAACTAACAGGTGTGAAATGACTAATCCTAAACATTAATTTTAATCTGATCTATAAGTATATTTTAAACTAAATCTTGTGCCATATGCGTCGAAAAAACCTTAACTTAGAGTATATTTATCAAATTATTATTACTAATACCGAATATTTAAAGTCTTTACTGACGGTTATTTTCAACCTTAACTTAGGGGTCGATTATAAGGTATTATTTTTGATGAAACTAAACATAAGCTAAACATTTTTTAGTCGAAACTAAATTAGTTTGATCAATAAATAAGTATTGTTGTCGAATCCTTAATTTTATAATATATTAATGAATAAGAAAGAATAAATACGAAAAAGAGATACTGCAACTAAGCAAACAAAATCAACCAAATTAAAATCATGGAAAATAATAATTTTTATAAGATAAGACCACATATTTTTGACTACTGTCATTCTTTTTTAAAATTAAACCAAATTAGATAATAAAAATATTTTTAAAAAATTTTTATAATTTTTTAGCCAATTTTATACTCATCTTTGAAAGGTGTACCGCAAAAAAAATGAGTTCACTATTATATAGATTTTTAAATGTATATAATTCTCCAAAAAAAAGTGAAAGGAAGTGGTTCATAATAGACAAAAAAGCCAATAGATTATATGGTATAAATAAGAAGTTAATATACTATATAACTTCACCCATTTAGACGAAATATTTAAAAATGTATTAAATGAAATATAGTTACCGTAGTTTATTATACTACTAATTTTTATTTACACCAAATTATGTCTAAATTTGTGTTTTTGTCAATAAGTTATGATATGTTACCTTTTTTTGAAGATTTTAGTTTAACAGACAATTTGTAAGATTTTCGCTTAATATTCCGTTAGCTATTTAAAGAAATACTCAAATAAATTAATTGTTACATTTGTATTTTAGTTTCAATTTTTTTCACAATTCATTAAATTTTCTAAACATTTTTAAAATTTCAAAATCAAATAAAATAGAATGATTTGTTTTGTCTGCTATTTCTGTGACAAAATCATATTACAGTACTGTAAACCATTTTATACTCTTTAGAATTTAATAGATGACAAATATTTGTAATTATGATAAATTGTATAACACAGGTATTATTTTAAAATAGAAAAGTGAATTATTTGGGTGTATTTTGTATTAGTTTTTATAAATATTGTGATCGAGAAATTAAAAGTATAAGTATGTATAGTTTGTAACCTTTGCATCACTTTTATCGCATTCATTCTCTTCTACTGCGATCGTACGCAAAAACAAAGCCACGATCACATTACTATGCAGCACAACATTGCGCTATATTTTATCTGCAGCTATAAGGGAGAGGAAAAGAAAGATCAGAACGTATTATGCAATTTGATGTTGAATGTTGAGGGGTTTTCAAAATATATAGTAAATAGAGGCAAAGCAAAAGAAAAAAGTAAAACGCAGAGGCGTTAATACACCAGGGATTTTGAGTGAATGTCCATTTCTCTATTTCCGTGAAAAAATTGCAGTGTAGGCATATATGCGAGCAAATTGATGCTCTGATGGCTGATGGCTTATGTGGTGATGCACTGTTCACTGTGCTCTGTGCACTGCACTGATGCCCAAATACTGAATATTCTCAGTGGACTATCTTCGCTGCTCTCTCTCCCAACTTATGATTTAATAAAAACCTTAAAGAAATGGACAGCTCGTGAACTGAGAAAGAGAGAGAGAGAGAGAGAGAGAGAGAGAGAGAGAGAGAGAGAGAGAGAGAATGAAATATTAAGCATGAGGGGTAGAATGAGACAAAACATGGTAAGTATGGTTTTTTGGTGTCTGATGATAGTTCACATTTTGAGGTGCATCGGATCAAAGTGGAGATACGATGATTGGAAATTGGCTTATATTACGTACACAACATAATAGCAAAATAGCAAAATAGTTTGTATTGCATAATATAGGGCCAGCTTTCACTTTTAGGGCACTATTCTCTTGAGATACCGTAAGCCAAATTTACTTTTCGGTTTATTTAACTTTATTAAAGTAGATCTACAATACAGTCACTTTGAATACAGTGAAAAGAGAATTCGGTTAAAAACAATGATTTTGTTCAATATTTTAATTATAAAGGCATAAACATTAATAACAGCAACTAAAAGTACACTAAATTACAACGAAACATAATGGCCCGAAACTAATTTATTTTCTTTGTTAAACTCTGTATTACTTCATTATACTTTATAATATAATTGACTGCAAGCTTATAATATTATTTACTGTTGTGTTTGGCTAATAAATAAATAGACTCCACTTTTCTTTCATTGGTTCAATTGACCATTTATTTAATCCTCTTTTATCATTATTGTTAACAATTGAGTGTTTTCTAGTCTTAAGTTCAGCGGTGCTTATAAGTACTAATCTTATTTCATCAAATAAAATACAGTGAAAGTTATTTGGGAATATATTGAGTTATACTATAATTCTAATTTATATAATTGATGAGAAAAATAGAAATTATAAAAAATTGTAAAATACAAAACTTTAATGTGAATCTCTAATGTGATACAAAAATAATCAGTATTCAGTGTTCTTTACTATAAATATTGAGTGTTTTATTTTTCTGTTCCCCACTTCAGTCTATTTTCCATTCACATCAATGGATTAACTTAAGTGACTGCGAAACACTTGGATAGAAACACTGGAAATACTGATAGTGGACATAATACCTCGTAAAGATTTTGATTGCCTTCATTCACAATATTATAGCGATCCAGTTTGATCCCTCGACGCCAACATTTTGATACAATTCCAATAAGAGGTACTCTTTTTCTCTATGGTGTGTTGTTTGCATCTTTCTCTCATTATCGCCTTCTATGCCATACATTTAGATATTTTCCGAATTCTCCCCATTCAAGTGGACTATCGTTATTCTCTATACTATTACCATACAGTACAGCGTATACCGTTGTTAGAAATCCCTAAACACTTATATCTTAACAATTCCCAAACTCATTGCACAACTGATTTACAATTCAATAAGTTTACGTTAATTGCAGTTTACATTAGTATAATAATCATCTAAATTATGTCATATCATGGATTAAATTCAAAAAAATATTAAAATTATTTTTAAAAAATAGAATTATTAGATTTTGTCAATTTTATCGTATTATAATAATATTTAAATCTATTTTTAAAATTTTCAATGTCCAATCGCGTTCTTAAAATAGTTTTCCTCGAATTTTAAATTAGTTATTATTATACTGTACTCAAATCATATTGGATTTGACTCGCATTATGTCTGTCGAACATAGAAATATTTTATATAATTATGAGTCAAAAATATCCAAAAATAGTGTCAAAATAGCTCTTTATTAATAACTTGTGACTAAAAATTAACATCATTAAAGCTTATTCTGGTTAAAATTAGTGGTTGGCGTACAAATATTGCATATAAATCACTTTATAATACTTAAAACACACATTTAAGTGAGTGTCCGCTAACAACCGTTTTTTATGTATACTGTGCTGAATTCCGAATGAATTAATATTTTCGAAAAACAATGTTTAATAAAATGCTATAAATATTTTTCGACAAACATTATAAATTAAAAGTATTGATAGCATTAATAATGTTCATTCTTGTTTTTTTCTATAATAATAACTCGGAATTTTACATAAAAATAATTTTTATAAATGTTTGTTAGTTTAACCAATGAAATAACCATTCTTTAGAATCCAAAAGTTGAGTAACGAAAAAGATGCACTAAAGCTTAAACGCTTATCTCCAATAACTTAATTCATACCATTAGAAATCATTGTGTAACTCTAATATAATGATTTTAAACATAGTTGTATTAAATTTAATCAAAATTTATTTTTTACTAATTTTTACTAATTTAGTTGTGATAAAACATAGGACCCAAAATTTTTACATTACAATCCTGTTGTGGGTCGCGACCTTAATTTTAATATCTATTTTATGAAATTTTTATACTTTAATTATAAATATTTTTGTTACATTAATATTATTTGACAATTGTTGAAAATAAATATATTAAATCGCTCATAAGGCAAACAAGACAAAAGTATTGAATATCTCAGAAATGGTTTTTTAATTACTAAATTAATGGTATCAAATTAAATATTATTTAAGTTGATATTATCGTTAACTTGTAATTCTTAATAGCTTACATCAAAACATAAAATTATTAGCAAATGATAATGTGACACGAACTGCATATATAAATTTATATTGCGTGATCTGTGAAATTTTACGCGATTAATAGTATCCAATCCATAAGAATGCACTATAATTATTTACATTATTGAATAACTTTTATATAAATTAAAATATAATCTAGATGTGAAATGTAAAATGTAATTAATGTAAAATTATAGTGTAACTACAATCCAATGATTATAAATGCTTAGTTTTGACCGTATATTTCATCGGCCATAGCAGACCATAGCAGACCATATAAGACCATAGCAGACCAAACCTAACATTAGTTTATTAGGACAATAAGTTAGTTTTATTCAGTAATGCTACCATTCAGTTGGTGTTTCATTGTTTGTTATTTGCAGCTATTTTGGCATTCAAGTCACGCTAACTAAAGCTCTACTGGATGCCAATGCAATGCTGATGTTGATGTTGATGGTGTACTCGATGCTGGTGTATGCGAGTGTGTGTATGTGTGTGTACATGCATGTGTGAAGAATGCTAAATTTATAATAATAATAATAATAGAGGCAATGATTGTGAATGTCAGGCCAACTTGAACAACGGATTTCCAATTTCCATCGTTTAAAATGTGACGCGAATTCTTAATTATGCAATTCATGATTATGTTTACAGTAGAGAGTACTTTAGGTTTTTATTTATGTTTGAGATGTGTTGTGAAAGAGCACACGTTCACTATAACTCATAACTATTACCTCAATTCAATCGATTTTCTGCACATCTATCCAAATCATATCATGTCCAATAAATTATAAATCTTTATTTATATTATTATTTTACAGTTTCATTTGTATTTTGTCTCATCGAAAATATTGACGTTATTTTAAAAAAGTGATAAATAATATTCAAAGTTTAAAAAATTGGTTTAGTTCTGCACCTGACCTTATTTATGAAAAATTTGAGTTTGAACTGTGTACTATCAATATTTTACAATAATTTAGATATTTTTTGAATTTTTATAAAATTTTTTAATTAAAAAGTCGAGCTTATGCTTTTGACTATGTCTGTCCATTCATCTACCTGTCTGCTCTTCCGTTTGTTTGTACATTGTCAGTTTTATATTAATAAAGGGATTTCGTATTTTGCCATAATGTGTTTTGAAACTATTTTACTTGTCTCACTTAACCGAAAAATGTAATCTCAGTGAATAATGTCCTTGTTGTTAAATAATAATGCACTTTAACAATTCAATAATATAAATAATTTTTTAAAATTAAAGTATCCAGTAAATTTCCAATAAATAAGTATAAAATATAAGATAATTATAACTTTTATTTATTCTTTAATTTTCTGAATTTTTAAATTCTCAAGTTTTAATAAAAGAATAAATTTAAATTTTATTAATTAACAATATTTGAAAAATAGAACCATAATTACTTTTTATATCTGAATAACAAAAATAAGTATTCAAATATTTATTTTAATAGAATTCTGGAAATGAGAAAAGAAAAAAGTAGAGATGCGGCCCGATCTAGAAGGGGTAAAGAAAATCACGAATTTTATGAATTGGCTAAAATGTTACCATTGCCTGCTGCTATAACATCACAATTAGGTAATGCATTATTAGGTAAATATAAACAACTATTTTCACATTTGATTAATGGTATTTATTTATTAATATTTAACATAATAATAATTATAGATTTTTATTTGTGCCTTTGATTGAATAGAAATTTCGAGTATGAAAGTTATTCATAAAATCAGTGTTTAATTGTTATTTAATAAAAGCTTGTAAATATTGCAAAAATTAATTTTAAATAAATCAAAGTAAATATGGTTTTGTAGTATATAATTGTGTAAATTTTGAAAATTAATTTTAATATGATTTTAATTTAAAATAACTTTTAGAATTATTTATTATACAACAATTCAAATTTTAATAAAACCTTATTTTTAAATAAATGTTAGTAAAATTTTTAAGCAGTTTTGATAAATTTACACACATTTTTGATAATTATAATGAATTATGAAAATACTCGAAGCTTTTTTTAAATTACAGATAAAGCTTCGATAATTCGACTGACGATTAGTTATCTAAAATTGCGTGAATTTTCAATGAATGGCGAGCCGTCTTGGAATATATCAAACGGAGCTAATAGTACACTAAAGAGTAGCAAAATTTGTAAGTTGAATATAATCGAATTCAATCAATTAATAAGTTTTAGTAGTTTATTAATAATACTTTATTAGACAGTATATATAAAGTTTTAGTATGCATTTATATGTATATTCAGCTTATTCTGTTTTCTTAAACAAAACAAATATTAACTTTAAACAAAAATTGGAAAAAACATTAATTTTATTTTAGCATAAAATGGACATTATATTTAAATATTACAACTTAAATTAAAAATATAATTGATTGAACATATTTTGTTAATAATGTTTTGGTTATGTGGAAATGTTGCAGTGATTGTAAAATAAAAAAAGGCAAAAAACTCATTTGGATTTGTTTCTGCGTGATTGCTGTGATAAGATTGACAATTTATTTTCATGTCATACACTGAATGGTCTTACTATCAGTTACATTAAGTTTATACTGGCGTTTACGGTATTACTATGAATAGTTATTTATTGAAACAATATGGAAAACTCCTGCTAAGGGCTGACAAGAGTGTGGGGCAAACTTTTCCAATATTATAGCGATATAAGATAATAGTTGAATGTAATTTATATAGTGTCAGAGTAGGAGATGATATACTTCATGGTATTAGGGTTTACCGCTATGAATACCAGCCAAAAAAGGATTTACTAACTTGATTATGATTGATAGGGGACCGGCTATGTTGACATTTCCACAAATAATCGAGTTATTAACGCTTCAATGCTATTGACGGCAATATTGAAGGGAAACCGAATGTTCAATATTAGCTAAAATTGGCAGGAATTGATATATTGTTCTACTTTATTATACGCACACACAATAACAGTGATTACCCCAAATGTTAGTATATTTCTCCATTATTCAAAATTATATTATAAATTTATTAATAATAACTTATGGGTATAATAACATTCCATATTTTGCATATTAATTACTAACAAACCAACAACTAATTGTTTTACAATTCTTGTTACAATTTGTAATTATCTGCGTTATAAAAGTAGTTTATATAATTTTCAGTGTAAATATGGTTGAAATAATCAATTTTAGACATGAAATTAAGGCTTGATTGTCCCCAATGGTTTCGTGTGCTGTTATTCTTCACTTTTATTTGTCACCCTGTTTTCCCTTCAATAAATTTTCGTTGCAACAATTTCCTTCTCTTGTTATCTCCTTTCACTGAACGAATCGAATAAATGAATAAATGATTGCTAAAATTACGAGCCATGGGTTCATTAATAGACTATATTTTCGTGTTTTTATCAACAGTACAGACGTCTATTTGACTCAAATATGAGTTTCGATACACTAAAATATTAAGTTTTTTGAGTTTGTTTACTTTAAATGATTAAAGTCGGAAAAATGAGTTTGTAATTAATAATAACTTACACGTTAATGAATGTTGTGACATGTTTGACAGGTAACGTGTTTGAAGCACATCAGGGCACACATATACTTCAATCACTCGATGGATTTGCTTTCGCTTTGGGACAAGACGGCAGATTTTTATATATTTCAGAGACTGTGTCCATATATCTTGGTCTCAGTCAAGTAAGGCTTCAAATATTTATTACAGTTTTTACTAATCATTAAACACAAGTTTTAGGATATACTGTATATACACATACAGATACTGTAATACACATTATTAACAAATAATTACGAACTAAAGTAAAATTTGCAAAATCATTACCAATCGTTAATAAAGTTTTAAAAGTCGTTTAAACTTTTAATTAATTAAATAAATAAATAACACACGAATGCAGTCATTTATGCTATTAGTAAGTACAGTATGTTACTATTG
The DNA here is from genome assembly GCA_034698025.1 of Phthiracarus crinitus. Classification (NCBI taxonomy): domain Eukaryota; kingdom Metazoa; phylum Arthropoda; class Arachnida; order Sarcoptiformes; family Phthiracaridae; genus Phthiracarus; species Phthiracarus crinitus. The sequence continues at coordinate 1,091 of JAQGAW010003331.1, read as the reverse complement.
TATTACCAATAATAAAATGCTAGACTATTGGAAACAGCATAATAAAACCTAAAATTGGTTCGCATGACACAAATTTAAACCATATTACGTATAAGTCATATAATGTTAATTTTTTGAACAGAAATTTTTATTTTAAATTAATTTTAACCCTAATTTTGCCCATTTTTGACCCGATATTTTGGTATTTTTAGCCAATTTTTGTCAGTTTTAAATCCTTATATAAATACAGATGCGAATGACAGGAACATGAATGTCAAATATGCTTGTCTGACAGTGTGCTAAAGCATTTAAAATTTTAAAAATCAATCTATTTGTTACATTCGGTTACTTTAATTAATTTTATTACTGTAAGTCTTTAAAACTCTTTTTTTGTTGCACATTACAATTTTGTTCATTCATTAATTAACGATTTTAAACTTCTATTTATTCAAAATTAAGTTTAATTCTATTATTTCTCTTTATTACAAATTGTTACGTTTTCAAAATGATTACATTTAATATTTCCAAAGGTTGAAATGACTGGTTCAAGTATTTTTGATTATACTCATCCACAAGATCAGGCAGAACTGGCCGAACAATTAGGTAAGCAATTCTAAAAGTTTTAGATTATAAATTCATCCCAGGAATCGTATTTTTATGGTGTCTAAAGACATCACTTATGATATGGTATTAAGTTATGGTGTGTTTATAAGCAAATTATGGTGTCTATTATGGTGTTAATTATTGCTTTTTAGCTCACTTTCTGTTAAGAGGAGCGTAAATTTTCGATTTTCCAAAATAACATTTATTTTAATGAGAATTTTTCATGAAAATTTGAATCAATTTAGTCACGATTTTTTGTTTAATAAAGAAAGGAGGTATCGAAAAGTCGCAGAATTACCTAATAATTTTGATTATAATGTTTTTAAGATTGTATTGTTGAGTATATTATATCGCAATTAATTTTATTCATTCATTCGATTTATTGATTAACTAGTATTCGATTCGATTCATATAATGATAATCAATTGAGGAGTGCAATTGGAAAACTCACTTTGAGAACAGTCATTGTTGTAAAGCATGTTAACAGAAACTTATATTAATAGAACAAT
>JAQGAW010003330.1:0-12800 GCA_034698025.1 Phthiracarus crinitus | reverse complement strand
ATAGAGCGTGACAGACAGACGGACGGACGGACATACCCAAATCCATATATCTGAATTTTGCAAAGTCAGATAAAAAAGTAATTCGTATGGAATCGTATATTTTTAAAAATTTAATATTTTCATGCTAAATAAAATCAAATTAATGATTATTTGTAATAATTTTTAATTAAAGAAATTTAACAAGTTATAATTTTTCTGTCAAAATGTTTTAGATTGGATTAAAATTAGATCAAAAACAAAATACTTTTTAAATAAAGTATAAATAATTTGATTAACTAAAAGATTTTTTAAAAATTAATTATTAAAGTGTCGATGTTGAAAATTATTTTGAGATTTGCGAAACTTTGTAATAACGATTATATACGTATGACAGTTTAAATATATACATTTTTATAAGAATATATTTATTATAAAATCTATTCTAACATTTCTGTTTTTCTTCTTGAATCCGGTGTTCAAATTTGCAATAAAGATTCCCTTGTTAGGACAAATAATGGCTAGAGTGGAAAGGAAACTAAAAAACATGAAAAATTAATTAATCTTTAGAACAAGCAAATGTAAGTAATAGAAAAAACATATATATTTAAATGATATTTAAACATAGTTTAAACAGATTTAGCTCATAAATCACACAAATTGAACCAATAAATGTTATTATGTGTTAATTAGATTGCAATAATCATTAAGACATATATCCAATATTTTTATTCTTTGACCATTAATATTTAAGAATTATTTAAAATAAAATAAGCGATTCGGCTCAATAATAATTGTGCCTAATGATTTTGGTCATTGAAAGTAACTTATATTAGGCTTCTTTTGCATATACATCGATAGAGTTTACGTAAATGTCAAAACTTAATTTCAAGCTATCACAATTAATTTCATTCCCTGATTTTACTACTTTAATAATAATTTCTATTTTCAAGAAAATTTTACTATGCTGTATTTTTTAGATATTTGAGAAAAACCATTTATAAATTGTTATTTTAAAGCACAGTAGATTAATTAAATTGATTAAAAAAATTATTTAAAACAAGATCGATACGGTCGTAATACATGACTTTGCAGTTTGTTTTTTAGTTAGTTTTTAGTCGCTAGTTCCATTTAGAAATTTTTTAATATTACTGTATATTAACGGCTGATGCCATTCTATTTCGTTATTATTCGATATTATTAGATATTTGCGGCAGATGCCACTCTATTTCGTTATTATTCGATATTATTAGATATTTGCGGCAGATGCCGCTTTTTTGGAGATAGGAGTCTATTTTGAAGATAGGAGTCTTTTTTGTTCTTTATGTTAATAAAGGGATTTTTTTGAAGATAGGAGTCTTTTTTGAAAGTAGGAGTCTTTTCTGTTCTTTGTTAATAAAGGGAATTTTTTGAAGATAGGAGTCTTTGGACTGAAAAAGGCATTTCTTTATGTTAATTAAGGGATTTTCATTTGGGGTCAGAGTAGGGTGTGACGGACGGACAGACAGACAGACAGACAGACGTACAATGTCAAATCCATATATATGCTTTTTAGCAAAGTCATATAAAAAATATTAATAAAGAATACAATATTTATCCCAATAAAGATTACCTTAATTTTGTTAATTATATAAATCTGTTTATTTTATTAAATTTGACAGTTCTATAATTCTATTTTGAAATTTGAATAAATTTTCGTTTGTATAAAACCAAATAGTTATTATAAATTTAAATAGAAATTTAGCAGACAAAAGGTGTGCAAATATGTAACAGAATTTAATGTAAATACATGTATCAGCTTCTAAGCAGTCAGATTAAAATTTTCTGATAACAAATTTAATTATCTGAATTTATATAATAAAAATAATGCTTATTTGTCCTTCTCCCACTATTTTCATACAATAAAATCCTCCTTGAATGGAAAAACAGGTGTTAGTGATTAAGCAGTAAAGAATTGTTTATCCAATCATTGATGTATTATATTTGCATTATTTGAAGATTTTGATCCAAAAAGTACATATAATTTTTCTTCTCTTATGCTTTTTTTTAACAAACATATGGATTTTGATTATCTGTATATCTACAAACTAATTTATTTAATTAGGTATTTTACAATATTTATATTTATTAAGGAAATTAAAATAGCTTTTTAATTTTTTAAAAAGAAAAATATTTAATTAAAATTTATTCGAATTAAATTAAAAATTCATTTATGAAAAATTTAATAATATAATATTAATCTGATTTTTTAAAAATATTTTCAATAAATATAAAAAACTGTATTCAAAAAAAATTAAATTTAATATTATATAAATTCAAATTTTTATAATATATATTCATCGTAATTTTAAATTTGTAAGATTTTATTAACATAAACAAACACATGTGTTAATATAATAATAATAAAATTAATAAACCAAATATACGTAATATTGAAGTTTGTTTTAAGAAAAGGCTTAAATACAATTAAACGAAGAAATCTTTATAATAAACTTAACTATTAAATAGTGTAGTTTCGCTTTTTGAAAGTTAAAAGCAAAAGCGAAAATTTCTTAGACTGATATAATACTGCTTGAGTGTCTGTTTAACAACTGATTGGAACGATTGTATGATAGAACCTTGTATAGAGAAGTTAGCGCTAAGATTAGTAATTGAGTAATGCTTAGCAAAAGTGAAATAGTGCAATGATGTGTAATTGAGAAATGCTTAGTAAATGTGAATGAGTAATAATCATAACGAATATAAGCTATGAGTAAATGCTGTGATGAGTAATCAGCGCAGAATAAAGAGTGTGACTTTGCGGTCACTACAATTGTATTTCACATTTGCTTAAGCGAAAGTAAATGTAAAAGAAAATTTCGCTTTTGCTTATAACTTTCAAAAAGCGAAACAACACTAGTTTAAACAACAAAACTAAGACACTAGTTGTAACATTTCCTATTTTAAACTGATAATTTGATTATGATTTTAGTCATAATTTCAATATTGATTTTACTTTTGATTTTCAAAAAGCAAAACAACACTAAATAATACATAGAATTTATAAAACAGTTCTCCGAGAAATATAAAAATAGATATTATTTATCTTAAGTAAAAAGTATTCAAAAATTAATAATGAGCTCACTTTATTGCTTAGTCTAAGTTATTTCAATAATATTGTTATATTTTTTATTGCAATAAATATTTTTGACATTTAAATTATTATTTCTATTGTTGGTCAACTATTAATTATTTGATTTTAAAGAAATTATTTGTTTTAATCTATATTTATAATTTGGAAAAAATTAATTATTTAAATGACATTGCTGTAAATAGCACTTCAGTGAATATTTTAAGAAATTTTATTCAGTTTTGTTTTAGCTTTCGTCGAGTAAAATTAAAAGTTTATAGTTTTCAAACACTTCTGAAACAATTAAATTTATTTACATGCCGCTTAATTATTACAATCAGGATAGCGAAAATATGGTATAATCAAAATCAAATAGAAAATTAGTAAGTGTTCGGACAAATTTTGCAAAAGTGTCTAAAATATTATGCATATAATATACATTTTTGGCATTTTTAAGGATATATTAGCCAAATTTTAGCAGTTTTTAATACTCTATTAGTTTATTTTCAGCTTAATATTAGGCCAAAATGCAGAGACTCATCATAAAATATTTAAAAAAAAGTAAAAACTTAAGTAAATAAAAAAAAAATCCCTAAATAAATATAGTGACCCTTTAACAGACAGACAGATATAAAAGTCAAATCCATTCGCTTCATTGGACTCAAATTGTTTAGACTCAAGCTAAAAAATTATTTTCGTGTATAAGAAATAAATTGAATATTTTAATAATAACGAAATTTTATTTATTTCTTTTATTAAGATTAAAATTAAAACTAAATTTTAAAAATTAGTGTCATCTTATAACTTGTTATAAATAGACAGATGCTATTACAAATTTACATATAAGTTTTTTTTTAAAAATTACTTTAAATAAATATAATATTTTTACAAATCAATTTATAAACTGTAATAAATTTATTTTTTGGATTAATAATTAGTATTGAAAAATTCTATTTATATATTTTGGTTTATATCCAATGGGCGTTTTTTATTATAAAAGTTATTTTTAAATTAAGCTTTGTATTTATATTTATATGAAAAAGATTAAGCTCTGTTACTAAATATTTTATGTATTGTTGTTTCGCTTTTTGAAATTTGAAAGCAAAAGCAAATTTTTCATTGACTTACGATCAGAAGTTTACGTAGCTATGAGTCGTGCGCGAAAATCAAGCGGACCATATATTGAAGGTATATTCATTCAACCGAAATCAACGCCAACCGTTCAAATGGTAGAAAATGAAATTGAAAGACTAAGAACAACAAATATCAATTGCGATTCCTTTCCGATAGTTATGAAAAAACTACAACATTTATTTATCATAACGTTCAGTGACTTAACAAACACTACTTGGATATTTTAAATGATATGAATTATTTTGCAGCTGATTTTATGCTGTTAGTTGAAACTTGGACAAACCGTACACTAGACTTTCCTAATTATAATGTAAAATAACTTTATATAAACTATTAAGGAAATAAATAGAGATACAATTCTCTTAAATAATCCTTTTTATATGCTCTTATTTGTAGAAACAATTAGAAAAACTTCAAAAATAAATAACATACTAAATATTTGTTTATACTAATAAAAATTGTTTTATATTTTTAGTAAATGCAATTTTAACGTTTATTATGTTATAAAATTAAGTTTGAAAATTATATATTAAATTAATTTTTTTAAAATATAAGGATCGGTTTTCGTACAAATAGTAAAGACATACTGTCTGACTGTTAATTTTAAACAAATTAGGACAAACATGTTAAATTTAAAATATCCTTTAGATAAAGAGAGATATAAATGATAAAACATTTTAAATATTTAAAAAGACAATAACTTATTTATTTTCAAATTATTGAGGATTATTTATTTTCTCGTTTTAATTTTTTCAAAACATTTTGAAAATAAAGTGATAGTGAGAATTGTTAAATATTAAAACATAAAACAGAAGCAATATATTTTTACATTTCTAATCTATTTCAACGAATTGATACATTTTGTAATATAATTGGAGGCAAACATAATATATGTAGATATACATATTAGTGTTGTTTCACTTTTACATTTCTTATTTTGATTGTATTTTGATTTTGATTTTTAACAGAAAGATCATTTAAATTGTATTTTGATTTTTCTTTTGGTCAAAATTTCTATTTTTATTGTATTTTGATTTTTTTTTATTTTGATTTTTGTCAAAATTTCAATTTTGATTTCGTATTTTGATTTTGATTTTCTGACTAAAATCAAAATTAAATTCAAAAGTATATGTGATTTTTCAAAATTTTTTTCATTTTAACGTTAATTATATTTTCAGAAGGTTTTTCTAATTTGATTGTATTTTGATTTCGATTAATCAAAATCAAAATTCGAAATTATTTTTGATTTTAATTTTGATTTTCAAAAATCAAAACAACACTACTTAAAATGAAAAAAATTTTGAAAAATCAAAATCAAATTAAAAATCACAAATAAAAACAAAATACAATCAAAATAAGAAATGCAAATGCGAATCAACACTAATTTTGATTGTATTTTGATTTTCAATCAAAACAACACAAATACAAATCAATATCAACTTAATCGAGATTTTTGCAAACTGTAGACTAATATATAAGTTAAAGTTTATACTAATGTAACAAATTACCACTTAGTATTTTGGGTTAAAGAAGGATGTAAAGTTTTTTTACTTCAAAATTTTATTTTCTTTAACTTTTTCTTTTTAAATACATTATACTATCTTTACTTTTACTTCGAGCCAAATTAATTTCAAAACATTTTTATATTTTCTTTAACATTCAATGTTAAAATCAAAATTGTCATTTACTTTCACTTTATAATTTATGTTTCTCTTTAAAAAATTATTTTTTTTACTTTCGATTACTCTTTCTATTTATGATATTTTATATTTTACTTTCATTACAATTGTTTCAATTAAATTTAAAATTTAACTAGTTTTACTTTTACTATCAGAAAATGTAAAAGACGAAACATTAAATTCTTTTTACTTTCAAAAGCAAAATATAAAATAGCGTTTTATTTGTTTACTTATTTTGATTTGTGATGAATATTGTGTTTTCTTCTTCGTCTGTTCAGTCTTTGCTTTGATTTTGTTAGTGTCATTTAAGTCATTAGTTTTGTGGACAATCTGAATGCTAATGTCAATTGATTTCGCCTTTTCCTCACATATTTTGCATTAGTGTGGTTTCGCTTTTACATTTCTTATTTTGATTTTATTATGATTTTGTTTTGTAACATATGAAATATAGCTTTAACATAACTGGAAAGGTTTCCCATATTTATTCAAAATTTTATAATTTTTTAAAAACATATTTTAGAGTTTAATTTAATTATTTCAATTAAATTTAATTAATAGTTTCAATATTTTAAATATTTAAATTAAATACACAATGTTATATAATGTTCAAATTTCTTTATGTTATACTGGCTAAATAATCAAATTATTTTAAAAAAAGTCCATCTATATTATTTTAGAAATTTATACTTAATATATATTTTGTATTGAATAAAAATTTAAAAAAACTACGAAAATAAAATTTTAAACAACTTTTAAATGCATCTTTTATAATCTCTCTTTTTAATAATAATATTTTGAGATAATAACTAGAATTTTTAATATATATGCTTTTTGATTATAAAAGTAATACAAGACAAAAAATAAACATTGATAATGACTCAAATTAAACTTTTCTTGTAATAATTAATTGAAAAAATTGTAATTTTTCTGAAGAGATGAAAGATAACAAATCATATTTTAAAATTTTATAAAAAGCATAAGAACTTTAATAATTATGTCAAAGAAATCATAATGTGTCTTTTTTTGATTCCCTTAAATTAATATATAATATTTCAATTTCAATATTTAACTGGAAAATAAAATTAGTGTTACAGTTCTTTAAAATTCAAACACAAATAATATTTTTAAAAAAACATCAGTCTGTGTAACTAACAATAAATTATTTTTGGATGAGATGTATTATTTAATTTAATCAAATTACGAAATTATTTTTGATTTTAACTTTGATTTTCAAATATCAAATCATACTAAATAAAATTTTAATAATTCTTTTGAATTATAAAAATATCGCGCAAGAGTTTGACCAGAATATATTAAATTAAAGTTATACCTTTAATTATTCTTATGTTTATTAATAAATTTTCAGTTTAGAAAATTCACTATTAAACATATTCGTCTTTTGTTTTGATTTACCAAATTAATAGTGTTATTTCAATTTCAGTTTATTACAGTATTTTATTTTTAATTCGATTTTTGTACTGAACAAATTCTAAAATTAATTTTATTATTATTTAAAATTTAAAGAAAATTTTAATCTATTTTATTTATATTTTGATTTTTAAATTATTTTCGACCTATTTTAGTTTAATCTATTTTTTATTCAATTTTTATTATTGTATTTTTAAATCGATACAACTTTAGAATTTAGTTTACAAATAATTTTTAAATCTAAATTGAAATTTAAAAAGTTTAAAATCTAAATGAAAAAATATTAATATCAATTATTTTCCGAAATATTTGAAAGTTGAAATATAAATAAAATTGAACCTGTTAGATCACTTTTTAATTATAGGCCTTAATTTTTAATAAAATCATTGTAAAATTTTATAAAAGTTTATTGCTGAAAAAGTATATTATAACGTAACAATTAAATATACAAATAATTTTGAGATTATTAAAATGAACAAGTTATAAAATCAATACAAGAGAAATTCTTTGTATACCGATTTTGTGATCATAATTCACATATAGTGTAGACCGAGAATGTATATACATTTGTGGAAGAATTAGGGTAAATCCATAAGAGAAAATTACGATATCTTAGGGATGGACGCAATAATTCCAGTAACAAACTTTGATATCAAGTTTGCTAAATATTCTTGAGTCCAAGCAATTGTCAAATATGTTATTTATATGTGGGATCTTGTATTACGTCTTCGTTCAACTTTTATAATCAATGCAAAATCTCAACTAGCCATCATTTTTACGTACAAGAGTTACAAACGCAGCATAATTGCTCTTCGATTTAAGAATAAATTTCTATTGATGAAACGCTTGCAAATGTTTGTTGACCTCATTCATTTGAGGAGTATATAAAAATCCGAATCGAGAGTTAATAGGTGCGTTATGTTTTAACATGAGCCGAATTTATATAGTATTGATTTTTCCGATTTTTCTGTGCAGGCGGGTTTAATTTACAATTTTAATTTTGCGCTAAGTTGCCAGTCGTGGTCAGAACAGGTTTTATAATAATCTTGCTTTGAGTTTGTATGATTTTATTTTATTCATTTTTTTACTGATTACCAATGCTTTTGGTTTATAAAAATTGAATGATGCGCTTTTTTTCTAAGTCTACATTGATTGGAAAAATTTTACCAATATAGACTTATAACAGTAGGGCGTAATCGAGAACCTGTGCAATAATAGAAGCTTTCTTTTCGAAAATTGTTATCGTTAGATGAACATTTCCATGTGTTTGCCGATTTTTATTAAGAGTACAAATTGTTAAGCGCTTGGTTTCGTTTATTTTTATTTACAAAATTTGATCATACCTAATATAGCATTGTTTATAGTAACGCTAGTGTAAATCTGTTGTATACCAATATTTGTGATTACTTTCATCTCGGATGAAATCATAGAATGATTTAAGTCTCATAATGAATTATCTTTAGTATATTTTTCAGAATGTACTTTGTTTTTATCAATTTTTCTTTGATTTACAATCATTGCAGTTTTAATGTTGTTATAGCAACGATTAAGACATCCGTTTTGCCAATCCCATTCTTCTAATATTAACATCTAACATCTTCAATGCATAAGAAGGCTTTCGCTGACTGTGATTTTTTACCTTTTGTTGATTGCTTGAACGTTGTTTTAATATTTTTTCGAGTGCTTGGTTTGTTCGGTTTAACAAATGGAAAATATGGGCTGTTTTCATAATCGGCTGATCCATTTCAAAGCGTGTGTTAGCTTATAATAGACTAAATTAGTACTAATTATCAGCTATGATTAAAAATATTTGGATATAAAAATAACTAATAATAAACTTTGTATAAGCTAATAATTAGTGTTGTGACAATTAAAAGTATTTAATATATTTTATTTTTATTTCTATTTTCAAAATTTATTTAAAACTATTTTATTTTTATTTCGATTTTTAAAATTTTTTAAGTTATTTTCAAATTTTAAATATTATAACAAATCAATAATTGTAAATTAAATTTTTTGCATGATTTTAATTTAATTAAAATTTATCTGTTGAAGAATATATACACACAAAACTATACTTATGCTACACCGAGGTAATATCGATATACAAATTATTATAGAACCATAAAGTACTGTGCAGTAAATTCTTAATGATTTAAATAAGCCTGATAGAGGTAAGTCAAAATTTTAAGATAAGCTGTTGAAGAAGTGAAAGCTGCAAATTTAAGTATACGAGATACATTAAAAATAATTGGTGATAGATATCTAAAATCAACAACGATTTTGCTCAAGAAGCAGTATATCATCTTTTATCTATGGATTTGTCACGGTGTAGTCAATCACATGTCTTTATAAAAACAGTTTAACAAAATGAAAGAAACAAAATGGTTAAATCTGAAAAATATCTTATGGAATTGGATTTCGAATCAATGAAAATTTACCAAAAAGGGTTTTAGATTATTATTCTTTAAGACCAGATTTGTTGAAAATTCTGATTAGGTGTTTTTTTCAAACTATAATAGATACCTTAAAAAACCAACAAAAAGACTATATCATCCAAAATATAGAACGACGATTAAATTGTTGAAGAAGAAATTATCGGGGAAATTTTTCACTTATAGGATAATGCGTTTATTTGGAATTACAAAAAAAAGATACAAAAGATAAAACATAAAAACCAATGAGTATAATTTACTTGCATTTTACTTTTCTTCCTTCAAATCCTATAATTTTACTTGTCTTTAACTTTTTCTTTTTCTTTTTCTTTTACTCCTTCTTTTACTTAATTAATGAAATATGACATTTAAGCTATAATCATTAAAGTAATATTTTTTTAAGAATTTTACCCAAATAAAACTCAAAGTAAAGCAAATTATAAGCAATATGAGAATAATTATTTTAACAATAATATTTATAAATTGTTAAAATAAAATAAATTACAATAAAATATTATAAACAAAACTTTACTTTGTTTAAATGGAGTTTGTTCCTCTCACCAATAATTTATTATATTATTTTTTGGCTTGTTCTAGTAAAACTCATGTAATAACCTTTTAATTTCAATTTAGTTATATTTTAACTTATAATATTAATTCTATTGTATTTTAATTTAGTTTTAAATTCTATGTCTAATTTCAGTTCTATTTTGTTTTCGATTTTGCACCAATTTTACATTTAAATTGTATTTTATTTTCGTTTAAAATAATTTTCCTCTTGTACTTTTCTTACAAAAATCGAATCAAACCGAGATGTTTGTCAGATTTCCATAAAGATAGCTGAGGTGTAAGCAATTAATACGAATAAAAATATTCGCGGCAAATGTTGTCCATTTGTTTAACCATAAGTTCAACCAAAAAACAAGAAAGAGTATGCACATATATAATGAGTTCCTTTACGTTATATTCTAAATTATTTTTAAATTTTAGAACAATTTTATATTATTTGTGGTTTCAAGAAGTTTGTAATTTTGCTAAATATTGTTTTAACGAAAAGTTTTATAGTTTTATATATTAACGATAACGATAACGGAACTGGTTAGCGATAACGGTCCTGGGTTTACTTGTTTAAGGTTTACAACACTTTCGAAAAACATGGTATTAACCATCGACGTAAAGCTCCATATGATCCGGCTTCAAATGCTGAAGCCGAAAGATTTGTATGCATATTCTAGAATGGTATGCGATCTTATGGTCCAGTTAAAGATTGGGAGTACTCAGTACTCAATTTATTATTATCTTACCGTACCACACCTAACACTACAACTGGAAAGACTCCAGCGAAGCTACTTTTTGGTCGTAATGTTCGTACAAAATGGGATATATTAGTTACTATTTATGTTTCTTAAATTTTAAAATATCGTAGTTACCGCAAAGTAAAAATCATTTTACTGAGCTGAATACTCTTATTTTATATTCTTTATTATTATTCACTTTTAATAATAATTACACACGAGTAATTTATTTCTAATATATCTATTTAATACACATGCATTCAGTATCTCTAATCATTCAGTATCATTCATATAAATGGTTTTCTGTTAGCAATAAGCCATAAGCACAATTTATAGCTTTTGCTAGTCTTATAAAAAATTCATTCTGTTTGCAATCAACACGTGTACATCTCTGAGTATAATAAATACCATTCTGTTTAGCTTAACCTTAAATTAGCGTTAATAAAGTAATTTATTATAGTATTAATTTGAAAACTGTGTTTAAGATGTCTTATCAGTAGGGATTCAATTTTTCGTGAGTTTAAAGTATCAAAATCGGTCGGGATTCGGGAAGTAAAAAAGTATTAAATTCGGGAATATAAAACGAAAATTCGGGAAATTAAAGTTTATTTAAAAGTTACAAAAAAGATTGTATTGAATAATGTAAAACATTTTAAAATCATAAATATTGAATCGTTATCTGTTTACGACTAATAAATTTTTATATTGCGAAAACTATCGTTCAAATTCAGAGTTGTAAGTGAACTTTTGTAATCGTGATACTTTTTCAAGCATCATGTTTAAGTTTCAAATTTCGTTCATCCAGTTTATTAATCAATTTGATATAATTTGTGATATAATATCAATTATGTCTCAAATCGGGAAAATATTCTAATAAATAGCATAAATCGGGATATTTTCGGGATTATCATTATTTGTCTTTTTTCGGGAAAATCGGGGAAAAAAATTAGTTTAATTTTATTTATGTATTATTGTTAGACATCACAGAAGAACATCCCGAAGATTCGTCTTTGTAATAGAATCGGGATTATCCCGAAAAATTGAATCCCTACTTATCAGCGTTACGGTTTTCTTAGATTCCAGATTTTACCAGAAATACCTTATTTAATTTAAAGAATGTTTAAATACGTTAATAAATGAAAAGTATATCTTGTCAAATTAATCCGTCTCCTGACAAACTAACAGCTTTCCATAATCCAAAAGATTTTTTTTTGTTTAAGTGAGCTTAAAGTCGTTTTTTGAAAATATAAAAATATTAATTTAGTTAAATATTTAAAATATTCAACCTTATAATAAATTTTGTAACTAAACATACATTTTCTAAATATTTTTTACACGATTTACCATTTATATAGAAATTATCAAATTATTTTGTACATTTTTTAACGATTTTCAAAGAGATATATTTGGCTTATATATTTTTAACAGAAAAGTTTAACGTATGCTGATTAATATGTTTATTTAAATTAAAAAATTAATAAAGAAAAAATCTTATGAATACAAATAAACTATATTTTGAATTTTACTTGCTTTAATTTAAATGCAAATTTAAATTTAAATTATAGACTTTAATTCATCCATTATTATATATGGAATAACAAGTAAATAAATTTAATTAAATTTACTGCCTTTAATTACAGTTCATTTTTTTATTAATATTTTATACGTGTAAAGTTAACCGTAGTTATAATTTACTATAACTATTAATAAATAATTTCTTTCATTATTAATTTTAAAGTTTGCA
>JAQGAW010003329.1:0-12800 GCA_034698025.1 Phthiracarus crinitus | reverse complement strand
GCATTTATTATCAAAAATAGCAAAAATAGCATTTATAAATGGAGCTAAAACGGCTCCATTTTACTTAATTCGTACACTAATAAATTAATGACTCTAGCTTATGAAATAAAAAAGTAGCAAATGCTATAATTTTGACGCTCTAATAATAAAATATTAACTTTACAAGGGTTTAATATCAATATTTATTATAGATTATTATTTAAAAAACCAACCGATCTTAATATAAATCGTATGAAATTTAAAACTCAAGATTTTAATAAATAAGTGGTGAATTGCTTTTAAAATTTTTATATTAGTAATTATCAGATTTTATTTTCTGTAAGAACTATTCAAATATTTTCATAAATGACAAAATGGAATTATTAAACAAAGAAATCATAAGCAAACTATTTGATGCATCAGTCGTATTGCCCGAACATATTATTATTAAATCAGCTGGAAGTCATTTATATAGATATGGCATTTCTTTTTATAATTTCGGATCTTATAATAGACTAAATATTTTCAACCCTTTATTAATATTTATAGTAAACCTAATAATGTTGATTAAAGGAATCACATCTTTGCTAATCAATTCAAGTAATAGAGATTATAATATAATTATTGGAAATTTTGCTTACTTTCTAAATATAAATAGATATTTGAATATTTTACTTATTCAGGTTAATATTTTTGTGATCACAACACAAATGATTAATATTTATAAGCTTAAACAAAATATTAGACATTCATATTTGAATTTGTTTGCTATGATATCTGGTTTAGTTTCGCCTAAAAGTATCGGTTTAATGAATGAAAGAGAAATCCATAAATTTATTAAATTAATAAAATTGCTCTTTAATTGTGTCATAATTAACATTAACTATTTGTTTCCTATTTTTGGGTTTTTGGTTTCGATAATAACGCTCGTATCAAACTCTACAATTACCCAATTAATAATATTTACAATTCCGCGGTCTATACATAATTTGTTATTTGTCTTATATGCTGCAAACTGTTTAATTTGGAACTATATTTACTTCTATTAAAGAATATTAACTGAATACTAAACTTAAAAATTCTTAAGTGTAGAATATGTTGAAAATTTGCTCTCCAAAAGCTTTACGATGACATCGATAAAACTATTAAAGTATAACTGTTGTAAAATACAAGCTTAGTTAGTTTTTGGCTGCTATGAAAATATAGATATAGGTTGATTAAATCCTGTGCTGATTCAATATTTTTCATATATCCTTAAAACGGAATATTACACTTTAACTTTTATTTGTTAAATTTATATCTGAGTTTTATATAAAACGGAATATTCCATACAAAAAGCATTTAATCTTATTTTTAAACGAAAAATCTTATCAGACAAAATATGTCTGGAATTTTAATTAAAGTTCTTCCTAACTAGTTATAGTTTAGACGAAATTATTTAATAGGACCTTATATTTTTCAAAATCATTTATTAGTTAATATATAAAAAACCCTTCAAATATAAAGGGTACAGACAGATAAAGGGTACAAATATATATGCCTAAGATAAACATTTGTATATATGGGTTAATTTATATATTTTATTTTTATCTCTACTAATAACATCTTCGGTAAACAATAATTATTGTTAGGAATAGCTATAACAGTTTATTTAAAAATACAAACTAAAAATTAGCCTATAATCATCAAAAAACCAGTCATAAAATTAGCGTTAAGCAGCTTTTAACTATTAAAAACAGCTCACATCACATGTTATATTCTAGTTTTACCCATTTTCTTCAAACATTTAATAACCTAAAGATTTGCTTGTTATACATAACATTTAATTTAGAATAGATAGTGTATTATGAAAGTATACAATCGAGTTATTATTATGAAATGCTTAAATATTCTTTAATGAGCTAAAAAAATTTTATTAAAATTATATTTTCGATTTAAATTTAAACAAAAAGGATTTATGACATTTTGCAGAATCGAAATGACATAAAAAAATTTAATAGTTTGAATAAAATTTTATTATTAATTGACTAAAACGTTTATGCGGCCAAAGCGTTCAATTTATTTTGTAATTTCGTTTCCTCTTTCTTCAGCGCCTGTTCCGCTACGAGAACCGCAGCTTCTTCTAAGATATTTCCGGGTTTAAGTCCATTCAATGCGGTGACAGCTAATTCAAGAGCAGTGATCTCCGCTTGAAGTTCTGCCGCTTCTTTTGCTTTACCAGATCCCACCAAACCTGCCTGAACTACACCTGCCTGTAGTAAAAGAGCTTCCGCTTTGTTAATCAAGTCAGACTTAGTGTCACGTCTTTTTCGTCCTCCATTTTCCAGCTTTAATTCCGCGGCTTCCAATTTTTTCTCCACCGCTGAAAGAGTAGCTTCTGCTGCGACGAGTAAGATCTGTCCCACTGTTGTGTTTGGGTGAAGAGTCAAAAGTTCAGCTTCGATGTCTTTCACTGCCAAAATCGCTGCCGACAACGCAACAGCTTCTGCTAATTTTCCATTATCTTTCAAAGTTTCTTGAAGTTGTGAAGCCTTTGCGATCAATTTCGTGGCATCTGTTAACAGTCTTAGTTTAAGCTCTTCACTGACGTCACGCTTTTTTCGTCCTCCATTTTCCAACTTTAATTCTGCGGCTTCCAATTTCTTCTCTACTGCTGATAGCGTTGCTTCAGCCGCTACTAACAAAATTTGTCCAACGGTACTGTTTGGGTGAAGAGTCAAAAGTTCGGCCTCAATGTCTTTCACTGCTAAAATTGCTGCCGACAGTGCAACAGCTTCTGCTAATTTTCCGTTATCTTTCAAAGTTTCTTGTAGTTGTGAAGCCTTTGCTATTAATCTGGTGGCATCAGTCAACAATCTTAATTTTAGATCTTCAGACACGTCACGCTTTTTTCGTCCTCCATTTTCCAGCTTTAATTCCGCGGCTTCTAATTTTTTCTCCACCGCTGAAAGCGTTGCTTCAGCCGCTACTAACAAAATTTGTCCAACGGTACTATTTGGGTGAAGAGTCAATAGTTCAGCCTCAATGTCTTTCACGGCTAAAATTGCTGCCGACAGTGCAACAGCTTCCGCCAGTTTTCCATTATCCTTCAAAGTTTCTTGAAGTTGGGACGCCTTTGCTATTAATCTGGTGGCATCAGTCAACAGTCTTAACTTAAGATCTTCAGAGACGTCACGTTTTTTTCGACCTCCATTTTCCAATTTAGTCACCTCTGCCTCTAACTTTTTCTCCACTTCCGCGAGAGTAGCCTCTGCTGCAACGAGTAAAATCTGTCCAGCGGTGCTGTTTGGGTGAAGAGTCAAGAGCTGACTCTCCACTTCTTTAACGGCAATAACCGCCGCTTCCAAAGCCACTGCTTCCGCAAGTTTTCCACTATCTTTCAACGTTGCCTGCAGTTTCGTGGCTCTCGTGATCAATAGGGAAACATCAGCCAACAACTTAACCTTAAGCTCTTCGGCTGCGTCGCGCTTCTTCAGTGTCGCCGACTCTGAAACTATTTAAATATTGGTTAAAAAAGATACTTATGTTCTTGGTTAGTGATTTTAGCTTACTGTACAAAATCGCTGTGAACAGCAATGCAATGAAAATTGCTTTCATTTTCGTTAAGATTTTTGGCTGATTTTTTCCACGAGAAATAACCGTCGAAAAATGAAGTGTGAGTACAATTCGATTATTTGGTGCTATTTATACTTTATAGAGATTGTAAGCGTAAGGCGTTTTATCAAATGTTTAATTAATACATCCGTCAAATTAATTTTGTTTTACGTAAAGAATTAATTTTATCATCGTTTCGAACAGATAAGTCATCATTGACTTTACTCGTGACTCTATTCCAGAATTCGTGTGACAGAATCTGATATGAAATATTTAAGATGATTTTTCGGTCGTTTGTTTGTTAGTCAATAAAGAAATAAATATATCGTTATTATCGGTATTTAAATATTTACCACTTATTAAGTTAACAATAAAAATTATAAAAATAATAATTTAAAGATAATTTATTCTAACATAATATTTGCTTTAAACTCATTAGTATTTTTTTAATTATTTGCCTTTATTTAAAAAAATTTCTAACTACTTATTTCTGAATTAAATATAATTATTTTCGTTAAGAGTTTAACACTATTATCCCAAGAAATTAAAATAGAGTTTGTTACCTAATTTTTTATCAATTCCGAACAGATTATTAGATTCACATCATGTACCATATTTCGTAAGCTTTGTTAATATTACCTGATCTAAAATCGACTTATATTCAGAGTGTCCCACTGCCTGTTTGTCTGGGGTCTCATTTCGACTTTTTTCAAATTACAGAGGAGGTTCTAATCACATCTGATTTAATCGACAATTTTTCAAATTTTTTTCTTGATAAAAGCCTATTCCACGCCCTATCAAAAAACTCAAAGAATTTAAACTATAATGTTCTAAAATTTTGTTAAAAATTTAGAGGGTCACAAAAGTCATAGGTTTTGATGGACAATTTTTTCACTTATACCAAAAAACTTTTCAAAATGTTAAATTTTTTTCTACCTTTAATTTTCGAAATTTTAGTGGTGCATCCAACTTTTTGGGTATTCACATAGGGGGTCTACCCCCTCCCAGAATCCGTTATGAGACAAACAGCTTATTATTAAATAGTTAAGCATTTTATTTGACACACTTTATTCTATACGGAATTATAAATAGATTTAATGAGGTAAATTAAATAAGTTAAAATCTAATTTTTAAAATTTTAATAAAATAATCAAAAAAAATCATTTACAATTTTCATAATATTTATTTCAACCAAACTTATTATGAATTATGTGGAATTTATTATGAAACGTGTGAATTTAATCTTGCAGTTCGATATTCTATATTGTCTGTTGAGAGCCGATTCGCAGTAAAATATAACATTAACAATAGTACCTAATAAAACACGTAAGCTTAAGAATATAGACTAAAAATCTGACCATTAAACTGTGACTAAACATTACTAAATCCATCTTTGATTCTTGGTTTTGATTTGTCTTAAAGTTAAAACCTCAAGAAAACTTGATATGAAAATTTAATTCATTTTAAAAAAATTAAAAAAATTTTTTAAATTAAAATGCCCCTAATTTTGTACATATTTTTAAATAAATTGTGTTCTCTTTTGGTACACAAAAATGTTAAAACCATAAGATTTTACAAAAGAATTCTTATGTAATATAAAATAAAATTTCATGAGATACTAAATGTGCAGAGAGAGCAAAGTGTATTAAAATAAATTACACATATTTTCAAAGTATAATCCCTTGGATGGCATTAATTCTAAATAAAAAGATAAGCTTAAGTTTTCTTAATCAATAGAACGGCATTTTTAAATCCTATAGATTTATTTAAGTGAAATTATTAATATTTAATTCAGTCAATTTTCAAAATATAATTTGTTTTTTAAAATTCTTAGCCAGTTTTTTAAGAAAATAGCCAATTAGTTCGATTGTTAATTCATGAGAGATCTCGATATTAATAAAATTTTAATAAAATTTAAATATTAATAAAATTCTTTTTTGAGACTATTCTGCAGTTAAGCGTAAACTAATAATTAAGGCTTCAATTTTTCGGGACTTAAAACCAACAATTTCGGGTGGGATTCGGGAGCTAAACAACTATTAAATTAGGGAACAAAAATTGAAAATTCGGGAATTATATTTTGTTAAAAAGCATTAAAATATATGTTAAATTTAATGATGTTGATGCTAAATAAGTCTAAACGTATAATTATTTGTATATTTCTAAATTTTTAATTTTTAGATTTAGTCTATTTGGTTAAAATTATATTTTTATTAAATTTTTAAAAACTTTTTTGAAAATTTTTACTTTTCTATTCAAGAAAAACTGTTATAACTACCAAAATCGGGAAAACTTTCAATTATTCAGTAATTTCGGGTATAAATCGGGAATATTTAATTTATAATGAAATTCGGGAAAATCGGGACAATAAAAACTATATGAAAATGATCCTTTTATTAACTTTATCATATAACATTAACTTCTCGAAGATTGTATTAATAATTGGTATCGGGATTTTCCCTAAAAATTGAAGCCCTACTAATAATTAAAGTAAGGGAAATATTTTATTTGTTATGTGAAAATATTGAATATACTATTAACTTAAAACCAAAATGTTGAATAAATATTTAATAAAAACAAATGAAATATTTATTCAAGAAATTTTTTATTTACTTTTTTTTGTTAATTTTTTATTCTTACTAGTTTTAAGCGCACAAATTATGAATATAATATACACAAATTTGATTTATAATGAATAAATATTGAATAAAAACTTAGAATATTTCTTTAGATTTTGGTTATAATTTTTGCAAGACAGCCTGAGGCTGGAACTCATCTCATTGAGGATGAAACACAGTAAATATTTAAACCACGTTAATTTAATATTATTTCATATAAACTATGAATGAATAAGTCAATAATAAATACATAATTACCGTCAAAATTTATTAATGTAAAATTCAAAAAACTTTTTGTGGTGCCCCTATCGAGTTTATAAATGGGCTGAAAATCTTAAGTAATGTCCATATTAGCTAAAATTTGATTCATGAAAAGTTTTTTGTCAGACGAGTCCAATATTGTCTAACAGTGGTGTCAAATTAGAAGTGTTAAGCATAGCGACCCCTATCGGTCATAAAACCTATAAAAAAAGAACTATCTTTCTAATTCTAGCAAATTTCTAGAAAAGTATACCACGTGACGAATAATATAAAGCTCAGTATTTTTAATGGCGCTTGTCAACACTTATCAATAACAATGTTTTATAAAAATTATTTAAACCCAACAAAAAAGTTTTAAACGTTTACTCCTACAAACTATACAAATTTTTCAATACAACTTTTAACAAAAATGAATTTTTCACAAAAAAAAACTACTAACGATAAAAAATATCCTTTTATTAACATAAAGAATATAATCCCTTATAAAATATATAAACCGTTCCACAGACGGACAGACAGACATGTCAAATCGCACCTTATAGCACCTTTGGACAAAGTGAGCTAAAAATTTTAAAGAGTCCTCATTAATGGTTTGCTACTTTACTGACTTCCAAAATGATTGCTTTAGTTTTATATATGGATACTTTTAATATTTAATTATTTTCCAAAAAAATCTTAAATTAAAATTTTAAGTATTTTATTGAGCCATCCATCAAAATTGTTGTCTTTACATCTTCGTGTCATATTACAGTATTTACAATATCCTGCAAAAAGGTTTGTGCGAAATTTACCGTAATTACCAATCGGTGTTAAATTGATCAGCTGTCGTATTCTCAAAACAATTTTATCAATATATGCGCTGAATTTTAGTCACGTATTACATAAACAGCACATAAAAATAAATAATTTTATATTTGAAAGAAAACGAAACAAGGAATGTATAATTTATTTAACTTTCAGCATAACATTTTACGCTTTAAAAATCGTGATTTACGGTAAATATAAACATAGCACACAATAAAAACGTTTTTAATATTACTAAACTAAATAAAATGAAAAATTCTTGAACGAACAACGAGTTTAATATTCTACGTATAAAAAAATATTAAAACAATCATAACGTTATAAGGTTTTTATATAATTATAACAAATGTTTAATATTTTCAACAATTTTTGTTAAACCATATTTGACTATAATATTGGATAAACTCTTTGGCATTAAATTCATTTAATTTTATTATAAATTACAGATAATTTAAACAAAAAACAATATACAATGTGTATAAATATATACGTGTATAACATCTAAAACGCTTTACTAATTGATATCTTCTTTTTTTGGCAATGATTATCATTGAAAACCATCGGAGAAAATACATGATCGCTTGCTTGGTATGCATCACAACCAATAAAGTGATTTCCTATACTTTTGATATAACCATTTGACTTATATCAAACAAAATTAATTTAACAAATGCGTGCTCAATCGCGAAATTACATTAAAATAAATATTTTTGATGTAACTATTATGATAGAACACAGTCGTGATGTTCGTTGAAATTACGTCCAGCCTCTATCGCTCTCCTCTTTAAGCCTTCGATGTAAACCTATTTGTTGCGAACACAATAACGATAAATCAATATCTGAAAATAAATGTGGGCTAAAAACGGGCACTTAATATATTATATAAAAGATAAAAATTAATTTATTTGCACTCGAAAACACTGTGCAAAGCGAACGGCAATAATTTTGAAAAGATCTGGGATATACTGGTTGTTGAATGAGTTTCCGAATGAAATCGTATTTGAAAGCGTAAACGTCAGTCATATCGCAAACATGCTTTACAACCTGAGTATAAATAGGAAAACTAGATATTTTCGGGTCGGGTTGTGTCACGTAAAGATCATCTCAATTCGACAATTCAATAAAAAAGATTTTTATTAAATTGAATGAATCTATATTTTTATGTAAGAAATTAGTTTATGAACGTAAGTATTTTACTTACTGGACAGTTATACTTTGATCACTTGACAGTTATGTTTCGAACGAAAGTCTCTTCACTTAAATACAAAAAGAGATCAAAACATAACTGTCCAGTAAGGAAAAACTTTACGTTCATAAATAAAAAAAACTTTGCCCAGAAGTCTTAATTACTTGTTGCGAAATAAATAGCGTTTCGTTGCGAAAAATTTTTTATTCTTATTCCAATTTATATTGAAAAAAATTACATTCATTACGGAGCGAATGCTTTCAGACAAAAACATAATAATGATTAATAGAGAGATAACATACTCGAGAGAAAAATAAGCGAAATGATAGTCATAATAAGAACTGGTATCGCAGCGATGCACTCATATTTTGGGGATTAATCAAAGTTTTTATTTTTTTCCATTATTCCATGCATTCTAACTGCGCTATCAATTTCTTAAACACAGCTATATTATACGTACGGAAAGAGGAAAACTTATGGGATTAAAACGTTATACATGATGTACTGCTATTTGCAATTTAAAACACAAACACATAAAAGTTTTATTCTTTCATTAAAGAAAGCCTAGTCTGCCATTTACTTCATTATCATTCCGAAAAACGCAGCAAATATTTCTTTCTTAAAACACCATAAATACTAATACACTAATTATTAATTACTTATGCAAAAAACAAAGCATTAAATGAATTACAAACCTCTCTATTAAACTGCCCAGCATTGAGTGGTATGTCATCGCGTCCGTGCCTGAGCTGCGCCTCAAAAAGTCCAAACACCGGTTTATGGTCGGATGTGTTAAACAGCGGCACAGAGTTGTACTGATGATTGACAATATGACCCAAACGTTTCGACCGGAATAGTATCCGATCGGTAAACGATGGCACGCGCTTCAGTTGGGTGTCGTAAATGTTTTCGGCGCCCAATTCAAACTTGTAAGTGGGCTGAAACGTAATGGTTGCTTCGCCGAACGACCGAAACGCTGAGCTACCGTTCATCGCGTTCGACAACTGGTCGTATTTGAGCAGATCCTGCAGCAGCTCTGGCTCTGATTTGTGTTCATATAAAAACTTGACCACTTCGTCGTACGGTAAGTCGATTCGGAAGTTAAAGTCCCCGAACCAGAAAACGCAGTCAAACCGACCGGTAAGGTCTCGGGTAATGTAACGGGTTTTTAGTAGCGACAGATCTCGCGGTAAATTAATCGTAATTATCTTTTCATACTCTTCGAGCCTACGCTTGAATTGGGTTTCGTGCGCTGGAAAGTGCGAGTTAATGAACAAGAATGATGTGCCGAATATGCGAAACGACACCGCTATCGCTCCTTTCGTTTTGAGCGCCGGAATAGCGCACGGACTTCGAGTATTGTATGTCTCGTCTTCGGGCAGTGAACAGTACCAAATTAAAAATCTGGGCAATAAAACAAAATAAGTAAAACTTCGTTAAGCAAGTGATGCTAATTGTCTGTCATATGCGAGTCATTTAGTCTATGCTATTATAGCGCTTAAGTCACTGGAAAATTGGATTGAGGCGAATGTAACGCACAAATCCTATGGTGACATATAAGATAACTGCATCAATAAATTCATTTAATTTTTGTTTTTATTCTCCGCAACTATTTTCTGTTGAGTGGAAATCAAACAAAAAGTTAAGACGTTTTTCGTTCACGCATCACATCTCGTTCTTATGCCAAACTGAATCATATTTAATACATTCACGTCGAGAATATTACCAATAAATCAAAATAAGACCTAAAGCTATGGACAGAAGGTTTTCTTTCTGTTCGCGACGTGATGTTATAAAAGTTTTTGTGTTTTACTTGAACACATAAGATCTGTTTCGGTACTCAATTCCTGAATTAACATCTGTTTAACCTTTAGATTAAGAATCAATACAATGTTTTTGAAAATCTGAAGTGAAAATTTTAGCATTCGCAGCAAAAGTCAATATTTAACTGAATTGTAAATACTTTTATAATGGTTAAGGACAACAAAATTCGGGAGGGATTCGGTGCAAGAAAAACAGTATTTTCGGGGCTTGTCCGGGGTATGTATAATTCATACTATTTAATAATATATTTAACAAAATTAAGATATTTCGAAACTTTTTAAAAAAAATACTTTTGGTCCAATTTTTGAACTATTGTTTAAGAATTAAGGGGTTTCTAAAACACATCGGAATTTACCATCAAATTTTTTAATTTTGATCATTTCGGGCTTTTCAGGGAAATCGAGCAAAAAGTGCAAATTCGCGGGAATCGTGCAAAATTTTTGATATTTAATTTACTAAAATTTTCATAAAAACTGAATTCATAAATGTCGCCATAAGATAATATAAACTTTAGCGATTCGGGTAAAACCGAATTCTGTTGTCCTTAATAATGATTTAAACTAGTGATGCAGCAGTAAATTTTATTATATTAATTATTCGAGGAAATAAAACTGAAAACGTCAATACTTTCAGTGTTTATTATTATTATTATTATTATTATTTAGAAAATAAAACTTGGATTTTCTTATTTTGCTAACTTTGCTGAGTTTATAACGTTATCTCACTGCAAACTACGCTATTATACACATGCTATTTATTTTCTATTGAAATGTAGGCTTAAATATATATAGAGAAAAGTGCCGCTGCTCTCGATATGTTAGCGAAAAACGAAATAATAAAATAAAATAATCTAATTTTTATCAAACGGCGGAATCCCTGAGGAATAAGAGATACATTTATTTTTATAGTGAACTTAACGATTAATAGCGAACAATATGAGACTACGGTATCATTCGATGAATAAAAACGTCATTTCAAAGCACACTTGACTCGCTTCAGAGGAAATCTCCTTTTTTTAAACATTTAAAAAAAATTTTCTGTATATAAAATCAGTGAAAAACCGTATCTTTTTTCTTTCTTTTAAATCAATAGTTAATTCAAGCGTGTTTTAGACTCAATTTTCTAAAAAGGTTTTCTTAATGCGTGTTTACATTCAAATAAAGAAAAAATTATAAATACACTTATTCTTATGTTCTCAAGTTTTTGAAACAATTTTTGAACATGTAATAAATTGGTCTCATTAATCACTGTTTATATCAAACAACGTTTATTAAACGAAGTTTATCGTAAAGATAAAGAAGTTTTAATGCCACGAATACACGCATTTCGACAGAAAAACTTTGTATCAATAAAATGATTAAGCAGTGACGGCTAATAAGCAGTGCAAAGTAAGGTTAAAACGTAAAGTAAAAGTAAAGTCTTAAGTAATCTACAGAATGTCATGATTGTTCGTACGATGATTAGCATTGCGTGTGTTGTGAAATATCGCAAATCGCCAGAGAATTGCAAACAGAGTTGGATTTTTTGGTATTTCTAATAAACACGAGCCAACATGTAATTACAAAAGAAACTTTTTTTGTATTCCCAGTCAAATATTATCTCTAAACCTCGAGTTTAATACTTTGACTTTTCTGTAAGATTTATGCGCTCTAACGTTAGATAATTTACAGAAATAAAGCGATAAGAATTTTAATTCTAAGTTTATTTGTTAACTGCGCACATATTCTTAAAATTTATTAAGTTGTAAATTATCGTATGTGTTCACAGAATTCTTGAATTAATTGACGTTTTGAATGGTTATAAAGAAATAAACTCTTTTTTAACAAAATATATTTTTGCACTGAATTCGAAGTTTTAGTGACGTTATAAAACAATGTTTATATTTTTTGCAATATTATATTAGATATACAGAACTTAATATCTCGTGTAACTATACTCTGTTTGAAATGACTTTAAACTCAATAAAATCTGCTTTAAACAGAACTTCATATATTGAATTTGCATTTCTTAGTCATATCGAATAAATTTCCGTATAAAATCTATTTCGATAAAAAAACGGCGAATAATAACCTTTCTAAAGGTCAATAAATTAACGTAGTATTAAGTGATCAAAAACACTGATTTACAGCAGAATAAATTTTCATAATAAGGATAGTATAGAAATTTTTATCTTTTAAATTAATTTATTTTTGGATTTTTAATTAATATTTTTTTAAAAAATAAAGTTGTTGTTAACAAAACGGCAAGCTTTACTAACGATTAATAATGTATGCAACATAATCGCATTATATATCTATTTTATATATTTTAAATAAAACCACTTATAATATTAAATTTTGAATTTCAGTATTAAAAGTTCTCCTATTGATCCATCTATTTATGATGGAGTTGTGGGCAGCGTAATGGCAAACAAATCCACCGATTATTTATTAACGGTACCGAAAATATATAGACATCTCTTAACAAAAACAACATGAAATATTAAACGAAGATGTTTTCCAGGAAAAAACATGTAAATAATAAAAGATAAGGAA
>JAQGAW010003328.1:0-12801 GCA_034698025.1 Phthiracarus crinitus | reverse complement strand
TGTGTTATGACACCACATGTGTGAAGGGTTTGAAAAGCATTGGCCGTCTTTTGAAAAGCATTTGTGTTTAAGTGTATAATTCATTTTTATTAACATTATAATTAATAAGATATAACTTTATAAAAATCGTTTCTAGTAAAATATTTTTAGGAATAAAATAAATAAAATATTTTAAATATACCTTATTTATTATTCATTAATATTATATAAAATTTAGTATTTTTATATTTTATTACAATTTATTGATTGTAATAAAATATTTTATTTATTTATTATAGGATATTTATATAAAATATATTTGACATAATTTTTTAAAAATCAGACTAGTTTGATTTTTTTTCCATAAAAATTAATAAAAGATTTTCAGCTTTTCCAAACGGTACATTGGTTTATATCTATTTTATAAAGCTAAAAAATTTAAGATTAAAACAAATAATTAAGAAAAAAATCTTTAAAAAAAATTACATAGTGGTTTATTGTTTTATAAATCGTTTTCTTTTTTTGTTGAATCACAACCATTGCATTTTTCTAAAGTTTGTTTTAGAACAATGTTATAATTTTCAATCATTTTTTTATATTCATTAACTTCAGATATAAGATTCTTTCGACGATTTTTTACTATATTCAATGTAACTCTCAATTGATTGTTTTCACCGATAGTTTTTTTATTTTCATTTTGATAACTACTATTTGAACTCATATCAAATTTTTTTATTCAATTATTGTTAAAAAAAATTATTACACTAAAAATTAATTTTATTTACTAATAAAATTTTAAAAATCTCTGCCAACAAAATATTGAATATGATAGAGAACTAGAGCAGTTCATCAATATTTTTTAATATGCATTAAATTTAATGAACCTCTGATAATCAGTTTTATATGTTATGCTTACTAATGAAAAGGAAGGTTTTAATAAATGAAAGGAGTGTCTATTATTTCCTTTGTATGTAATTGGTACTGTTAAAAACCTAAATTATAACATTAAAAGTGTAGGCGTGTGTTTATTTTATTTTCCATTAAACTAGATATAGATTTAATATTAAATAATTTTATAAATTATTATTAGTTTGATTCAAAAATTCTTAATATACTATTGATTGAATTTTAATTATGAAATTGTTTCTTTATAAATATCTTCTATTAACATAATAATTTAGCTGATTTTCTTGAAAGAAAAGTCCAGCTTATGGATTTGACCATGTACTTCCGTCCATCTGTCTGTCTGTCTGTCTGTCTGACTGACTTTCTGTATGTAAACTTTCTTTTATTAAAGGTATTTTACCTGTTCTTTATATTAATTATGGGATTTAGTATTTTGCGGACTACAGAATTAAAGAAAACTTTAATATATGTATAAAATAAACTAATAGAAAGTCGTTTTTGTTTGTTTCATTACAGTGAAACTTATAACTCATATTCTTATGATGAGTTGCACTTATCTGTAATGTAAATCAGATATTAATGTAAAATTGTATGGCCTTCATTATTGAGTACTTTAAATTGTGAAAATAATTTTATTTTTTGTACTGAAATAAAATTTAAAAAAAATAGAACTTGCTACTGGTCAAAATCACTTTGTTATTAATAAAATTTTAAATTTAAAAAATATATTAAACCAATGTAAAATTTTAATAAACTTAAAAAATATAACACATATTTATTCTTGTAATTTTATTAAAAACATTTGAATACATTATTATCTAATAAAAAATTTTAAGCCAAATAAACTTTTCTTATTATTTTACTAAATGTTAAAAAGGCTTTTTATGAGTATAAACAATTAAGGTGAGATATTGTTTCTTAAATCATATAAATAAATATATAAATCATATTTCGTTCTTTATAATAAAAATAATCGTCTTTATTGTCATTATGTTATGGATGCTGAATTGAATAAAGGGACAACTAACACTACAACTGTATGACAATAACAACATAAACAAAACATTTCACTATTTTTTAATTATTTTTTACTTAATTTTAATAAAAACTTATTTTTTATACAAAAAAATTCAATTAATTTTCACATAATTTTCTGGCATTTTTCAAATCATCGAATTACATTTGTGTTTGCATTTTGATGGACGCGTGGTCACTTGAACACGTGTCAGATTGTGACGCATGCAAATCATTCTGTTCCAATTGATTGATCTTTTCTTCCAAAACATTTAAAACGGTTTTCACTGAAAATCAAAATTAGTTTAATTTGATTTCAAAACACTTTTACATAAACTCACGTTGTGTTTAAAAGAATTTATACAGTATCTTCAAATTATTACTACAAAATGAAAGTATTTGGTTCTTTATATTCATTATTAATGATTTCAAACTATATTTCTACATATACATAATTTTTAAGGCTATATATTCTGAAAAAAATTTAAATAACTTTTTTATTAAAATATTTTGCAATAAAATGTATAAGTATTTTTAATTATATAAGACGATAAGGAAAGTTTTTTTTAAAGATTTGTACACTTTTATTAGATAAAAATTTTTAAATTATTTTTAGTTTTAAATTTAAATTAGTGTTAAATAATAAAAATATTTTTAATATACAAAATAAAGTTTTATTCAGAAATAATATAAAGTATTTATATTCTTTTAATATCTAATTTATCACAATTTTTTTATATAGTATCTTATTTTTGCTTTCTAAATTGTTTAAATGTATAGATTTCAAAATTATTGAATAAAAGATTTTTCAAAATTTATATATATTTTGTTGATGTTTAGAAAAGAATTTTCCGTCAAATGATTGATAAATAAAATTTTAAAAGTTATTTTTCTGTTCTTATAAAAAATATTATCTTCAATTATTTTTTTATCAATATTGAAATCTTTTGTATATATTACTAAACATCTAATACGTAAACAAACGTCAATAATTAATCTTATATTATCTTCTGTAATTCCAAATATTTTATTTTTATCAACAGAGAAAATACTACATCCGATTTTTATATCGTTCAAGTTTTTTAACATTTTTAAATGATTAAGAAAATCTTGTAAATATGTACAGTCAATACCTTTGCTTAAATTTAAATCTAAAGACTTTAGTTGTGATAAATATATTTCAATATTTTCCATTAATTTATTACTGGTGAAGCAATTAATTATTTTCAAATGACTTAGATTTACACAGTTTTTCAAATATTCAAAATTGTTCATGTCACAGCTAACATCAATTATTAATTTTTTAAATGATTGAAATCCTATGTTAATTGTAGCATTTAATTCTATTTTTAATCCATATAATTTTAACAATTTTAATTTCAAAAGTTTCATACCAATTAGTTTTAATAATTCAATACAATTTTGACAGTCTATATTTTCGACACAAAAAAATTCACAGTTAAGATATTCAAGAGTTTCAAAATTCACCAAATGCTTACTTATGTTGAAACTAAGATCAAATTTGAAATCAAAATAAATGTGTAAAAACTTCAATCTAAGTCCGAAATAGTTTGAAAACTTTATAAA
Organism: Phthiracarus crinitus; assembly: GCA_034698025.1. Lineage (NCBI taxonomy): Eukaryota > Metazoa > Arthropoda > Arachnida > Sarcoptiformes > Phthiracaridae > Phthiracarus > Phthiracarus crinitus. The sequence goes on along the minus strand of JAQGAW010003328.1, from coordinate 9,315 downwards.
ACTTTCATCATATACCAAATAACGTCCGACGCTATTAATGATATTGCTCATAGTTGTATTGTCTATTATCATTTGATCAAACAATTGCCAATGAAAAATGTAGAATGTGTTGATTTAAGTTTGCTACATATTTGTAATAATATTAAAATTAAACTTTTATCATACCAAAATGATTGATATCTAATTGTTTCTAAGACATATTTCAGCAAATTCTGTCCAACTTTTTAATGATATTTTAACATAGTTTTATCTGATAATTGATTTATTTAATAAAAATATAACTTGATCATTAAACATTAATTTATTAACTATTAAATTGTTTAAATTACCAAATTTGTTAAGCACCTACTCAAAAATTTCAATAGTAAGTTTACACTGATGATTTCCATAATTATATACAATTTATTTTATTATTGAGTGATAAAAATCCGTATCAATAGACAAACCATCAGATATTGTAAGTCTTGTTTGTTTAGTTCATATTAATTTATAAAACTGTTTGCACACGCATAGCAATCTTAAACAATCACTGATAGAAAGATGAGATAATAATTCTTCACATAAGTCATCTCCAAATCTTGCAAAACCTTTTCTACAAATCATTTTATGATCTAATTTTAATTTATTAAAGATTATGAATTATTTTAGTCCAATATCTAGTTCTAGGTAGTAGATACAATATATTCTTAATGATTTTTAATTATTTTTCTCATTAAGGATTAAACTTTTCATGTAGTAAATATTACCACTTTATAGATTATATTTTTAACAATTATTGTACAAAAATTATCCTAAAATCAATTGCAAAGTATTAATAATCATTTTTAAAAATCAAATTATTTATTGAACGAACTTATTTTGTAATTTTAGTTAAAATAAATATATTATTTAAAAATTTCATAAGTATTTTAAACTAAACTAATAAATTAAAAAATAAATATTTAATTTTAAATAAAACGTTAGTAAGATAATTATATGAAAGATAAAAATAATTAATCAATATACTGATAAGTATAATTTTTTGTTTATTTATTAAAAATTATTCACTCTAATTTCTTTTGCTGAGTAACCCAATTTGTAAAATAAATTATAACATTTTTAAAAAATTATTTTGAAAAATTAGAAAATTATATTAAATATTTATAGAAAATTTATATAAATTTAAAAATGATTTTATCATATGACTCTATTAATTATAAAAATAAATAGCTTTAAAATAAATAAAACAATCAAACAAAAAACATTTAATTATTTTAAAGTATTTGTATTGTTAATAAAAAATGATAAAATATTAGAAGTTCTATCTATCGATTCGTCGAGTCATCAAGTCCATAAAATTTTAGAATATTTTCTAACATAACTCTTGTTTCAAAAATTAATTTATTCATATATTCCTCAGTGTTATCTAAATCGAAATTTTCAACGCATAAACTTGGACCGAATAACATTTCAGATGTTATACTGAAATCTCCTTTTCAATAATTTACTGTTTCTACAAATAATGTATGCGCTATAATGCGTCGGGTAATGTTTAAAGCATGTATTCTGACAGACCGTAACTTCCTGAGATGTTGTATATCATATTCAGTGTCTTTTATAAAATAAAGTAATGGAGATTGGCTTAATGATAAAGGAGTATAATTTCTAGTTTTAAGCCAATTTATAAGGTTTCTTAGCATTAATCTTGTTGCTTTTACTAATTGCATTACATATTCTCCAGTATTGTTTAATTCAAAATCTTTAATGCTTAAAAACGGTCCAAATAAATTTTCAGTTGTTTCTCTGATGTCTCCAAAAAATTTTGAATCTCTTTCAATAAGGGTTAGAGCTATAATAGAACGAGAGATGTTTAAGGCATGAATTCTGGCGGCTCTGACTTCAATTTGATCTGTTTTGCCATATTTAGTTATGTTTGACATAATTAATTGATTTTCTACTAAAATAAGCTATGAAAAAATTAAACATTATAAATTTTTATTATTGTTTTTTCAGGTTTATTTAACAAATAAGTAGAAACAAAGTGTATTTCTTATCAAACAAACATATTTTTTAGTAAAAATTAATTTCTAAGAAAATAATAAATATAATATTTTTAAATAGTTTATTTTAAACTTGTATTATATAATTAAAATAATTTGGAAATTATATTTAAACTTTGATTAAAATTTTTTATTTAATACTTACAAATAAAACGATATAGACAGGTCTTGTCTTCTTTATTCTAATAAAATTTTCTTCTTTGATGTGAACTTAATGTATACACTTGTAAATGAATAATAGACTAATAAAAATCATAGAAATCTTTTGGTATTAACTTTTCTTAGAGTTAATGAACATAAAAATTCTTTTACAATTAAAAAACATAAATTTTAAAACATTTGTAGTCCTGCCTCATTATCCGAATTTTATATACAAATTTATATATACAACTTTACGCAAATATTGGAGCAGTAAATGAAATAAGGTTTGGTCTATTTACAGATCATAAAAAAATTTTTAAAACTTATAAATTATCTTAATATAATCAATTTTAAACTGTTAAATTTGTTAATAGTTGTGATTTATAAAAAACTATTAGACTTTATTCTTAATATAATTTCTTAATCAATATATTATTAGGATTCCGAAAGTGAAAAAAAACGTGATGCGTTTTGTTTTGAAAGATTAATCTCTACTAAATAAATCGCAAAACAGCTTTTTATACAAAGATTTGTTTATGCTGTTGGAATACAAGTTGTCAAAGTATTAAAATAATTTTACAGTGAATATTCAAAAAGATAATTTCAAATATAGTGATTTTAAAAAAGGAAACTTTCAGTTAAAATTTAGATGTGTATTTAAAAACAATTAAATATTAATATTCATTCTTTTAATAAACAAAATATAAAATTAAACTAGATACAATTTGTTTAAAATAGTCGGAAGTAATAAAATATTTACACTTATGAATAATTCATAATAGATTAATTATTATTCAGTTTTTAATAAGCCTTTATATATAAGTTTTATTTAATCTTATAATAGGGTTTACTTGTCACACATCCTTTTTTCTAATTGTTTCAACAATAAAATCGATTAATTTGTTAGAAACAAAGCGGAAAAGAGGAATATCGTTTTAATTGAAATAACGAACACCAATTCTGGAGAAATGTATAAAAACTCATATCTATTATTTGAAACATTTTACATATATTTTGGTTATTTAACACATTAAACAATTAAATTCAAATTCATTAAACAATATTAAATTTTAAGTGTTAACAGTAACCCCATTCAACAAATATAACATCAACCAAGGATTTTAATTTTTTTTCAAGTAATTAGTGAACCAATTTGATTAATTATTCACAAGACTTATAATATAATATAAAATATAATATATTATTGTAATATTTGTTTAACGTAATCAATGATACACATTTAAGTTGAATTTAAAATATTAATATTGATTTTCATTTATTTATATTTAATATAATTGGCAAAACCTGGTAACAAGAAAGTAGTATTTCCATTGCCATATTTAGTACCGATTACTGCAAATAAGTTTGCATATTCTGTGCAAGATACCCATCTCCAACCAGCCCTAACCCAATTTTCTGGACAAATATCATCATATGGGGATGCATTCCAACCATCAGATATAACACTAGTAAATGTAGCGAGAGATCCAATTAATGTTTTATCGTCAACAGTTTTGTTTACTTCTTTATAATCACGATTAGTTGAATCCCATTCGAATTTGACAGTTCCAATCAATTGACAAGCTTTAATAAACATAAATCCATGATCGGTTGTGTCTGTATATGTTGGTAAATAGAAAGAATCGTCTGAATCGCTACCAAATCGATTACCGATTAGTTTATATAAAACAGGGTAACCTTTAATCATTAATTTTGATCCATCCGATTTAATATATGCATCAGATATGTCACCAGAAAATGAAGCAATAGATCCAAAAGGTGCATTTTCATTAACTTTATAATTGTTCACTCTTACATAAGTTTGTTTGTTTTTATCAAATTCGTATTTAACAGTTCCAATCAATTCATTACCAGTTTTAATAAACATAAATCCGTGAACATTCGTGTTATCTGCAAAATTTGGTAGAATGAAAGTATCTTCTGAATCGCTACCAAATCGATTGTTAATCTCATTAAATAACAAAGGATAATCTTTTACGGAAGCATTACGTCCATCGGCTTCAGTATAATCAGAGGGTATTTGTTCATAATTAAATGAAGCCACAGATCCAATTTTTGTATTTTCATCAACTTTATAATCAACTGGTTTATAATCATTAATATGATAACCGTGCTTGTCGACATAACCGAATTCGAATTTAACAGTTCCATTCAAATCTATACCAGTTTTAAACTTCAGATGTTTAATCTCAAACTTAATTGTTTCAAATTCTCTTTCAATTTTACTTCCATAATCATTTAGTAACTCAACTTTAATATTCAAATTTGTAAATTGTATCTCCATTCTATTGTTTGTTGAATTAATTTTATCATCTAATTGTTGCATAACATTATTTTTTAATAATTTATTAATCGATTCAAATCTTTCGATTACATTTAGTTTAATGTTTTCGAAATCAATTCTTAATTTTTCAAACTTGATTTCAAACTCGGAAATCTTTTAGAAAAAAAATAATAAAAACATTAATTGTTATAAAATAGAAATTTAAATTACTTTATTAATGTGTTTATCATTTTCCTCGTCATTTTTGGTGATAACATTTTCATGTTTAATCGCAAATTGTTTATTGATTTCGTTTTTCATTATTTCATAATCCGAATTAATTTTGATTAACTTTTTTGTTGTATTTTCCAAATCAAGTTGAATTGATTTGTTATAAATATTGTTTTGTTGAATAGAAATTTTGAGATTATTTATCTTCATAAGAATCGGATCCAATGATTGCTGAAGAATAGCATTATAAAACGATAAAAATTATTTAAGTTAAATTTAATATTACCTGTAATGAACTTTCGAGTTTAACCATTTTCTCCTCATTTATTGCAAATGTTTGAACTAAATTTGAAATCTAATAAAAATTTAAAAAAAATTCGAACAAATAAATTTAATGATTTCATACTTTATTTATTATTTCGACATTAAATAGTTTTAAATCTTTTGAATTAATTTTATTATTTAACTCGCGTTCAATTTCACTATAATAAAAGTCATGCTTAGACTTATTAATTGCTAATTCGCTTTTAAAACGAGATAATTTTCCTTTGAACGATACAATTATTGTCAATATGATAAAAATAGAAATTACAATGAATATCAATAGAATATATGAATACATTCCAACTGTTGATTCATACATTTAATAAAATAGTTTCAAAATTAATCTCAATTTAAAATCATTAAATATCATTGAAATTAATTTTTTCAGACAAATTGAATGTAATAAATGAAAATATTCTATTTAAATATAAGATTATTAAAATTTCAAAAGTTTGATTGAACAAATAAGTTTGATCTGAAAATTATTTAATTTCTATTTATGCTGAAATTTTCAATGTTAAAAAGTTTTAAAAAAATGAATTTTTTAAATATTGGAATTTCGTTTATAATATTAAATGTATTATAAATTTGATAAATATTGAAAAACGTTGTACTATGTTAAGTAATAAAAATCCCACAAAATTTTGCATTTTTTAAATTTTTATAAACACAACCTTCGCAGAAAAAAAAATGTTTTTCCGACATAGCCTTAATGTATCAGCTTTAAAAAAGTATTAAAGTAAAACAAACGAAGAATATAACATCACAAAGAAAAAACAGCAACCACTACGAACGATAATCAAGTTTCTGAAACAGGCAGGATAGCTAATTTAGTTTTATCTTCAGAATAAGAATGAAAAGTTAAAGAGTTGCCGAAGATATTCCGCAGATGAAAATTCGATTGGGTAGTGTTTCGAGCATCAAGAAGATTTATACTTAAAATAATGTATTTCTTTACAGACTTTATCACTATTTTAGTATTAATTAACTTTTTTATTTTAAACATGTACAATATTCCTTATATTACAAAATTTATTATTAATCAATTGTACATTATTTTAATTTTTAGTAGACTTTTTTGCAATGTAAAATTTAGATATTACTTTTCTATTATTATATTATACATAGAAACTAATAGTAATTTTGTTGACGAATTATTGTTTAATATAAATTACGATAAACATAAAATTTTAATCTGTACAATATTAAAACTATTAATTTTAATAGCATTTAAATAATACAATTTATTTTAATGCATTGTATTTCATTAAATAACTTGATTACGATGATAAATATTTAAATTTAAAAGTATGTTAATGTTTTATTTTAGTCATTGTAAAAATGTACAATAAAGCGAAAAATTCTACAGAGAACACTAAATAGATCGATATATATTTAATATTCGTTTTTTTCTTTATTTATTTAAAATATAATCAATAGGGTTAGTATTTTCCGGGACTTAAAAGTGGTTAAAACGGGAAGGAACCGGGAACAAAAAATGTATTAAAACCGGGAACAGATACGGGGAAAATGTTTTTATTTTCAAGTGCAAATTATTTATTAAACTAATTATTTTTTTAAAATTAGCAAATCTTTAAAACTTTTATAAATAATTTATAAAAACTAATACAATTGATTCCCTAATTTAATACGTTTACATATACTTTTAAAATTTATTATATATTAAGTTCTATATTTAATTATATTTTGCTTAATATTTCAAAAACTGGACCATATTTCAGATTATATGCATATCCGGGAATATATTACAAATCTGATAAATCAGGGAAAAACCGGGATAATAAAACCACTTTTATTCAAACTGTTATCTTTAATAGAATTTACTAAATTAATCTCCCCGTTATATAATTAAAGAAAAAATGCGGTATTTTCCACGAAAATACTAGCCTTAATAATCAATACATCATTAATATTTCGAAAATAAAAAAATACATGATAGTAAATAGTATTATTAATTTTTAATAAAGTTTAACATTCTCTAAAAGATTTATATATTTGTATATGAGAAATAAAATTTTACTATTAGAAAATTGTGTAATTTTTAATTAAGATTAGGTATCTCAAAAATTAAATCTAAATAATACTTTTGTATATAATAAATAGATATTATTTAATAAAATTAAATTTCCGAATAATTGAAATAATGTTTTTAGAAAATTTATATTTTTATCTTTACTTAGAAAATCAAAAATAATTCAAAGATATATAGCAACTTTAAAGGAATATTTAGCAGTTTTAAGAATCATAGATTTTTAGTTAGTTTAAAACACAAGAATATTTAGTAATAAAATATTGGAATAAAATTTATAAATTCAAAGCCAAAAAATAATATGATTCTCTTAAAAGTTTTACACGAAATAAATTTGATGATGATAAATAAAATTGAATATATAAAATTTTGCGATACATAGAAAATATAATTATAAATAATATTATAAACAAAATTTTCATCAAAATAAAGTTCAGGATTAGTTTTTAAATTAGTTTAGGTTTCTCTAAAAAGATTTGAATATAATATCTTTGTAAATAATAAATAGAATTTATAAAATAATATAAAAAATTTCGATCTAAAGAAATTGAGTATAAATTCTATTTTTGGAAAATTTTCATCAAAATATGGTTTTAATTTATTTTTCAAAAACGTTTAGGTTTCTCTAAAATGATTAGTAAATAATATATTTGTAATTAATAAATAGAATTGATAAAATAAAATAAAAATATGCGATCTATAGAAATTAAAATTATAAATACTATTTTTGGAAAATATTCATCAAAATAATTTTTTTGATTAATTTTTAAATTAATATAGGTTTTTCTTAATAGATTTGAATATAATATCTTTGTAAATAATAAATAGAATTAATAAAATAATTTAAAAATTAGCCATATATAGAAATTACAATTATAAATATTATTTTCGTTAATATATTTATCAAAATAAGGATTTTGATTATTTTTTAAAAAGGTTTAGGTTTCTCAAAAAAATTTGAATATTATGTTTGTAAATAAAATATAGAATTTATAAAATAAAATAAAAATTTGAGATCTATAGAAATTATGAGTATAAATACTATTTTTGGAAAATTTTCATCAAAATAGGGTTTTAATATATTTTTCAAAAAAGTTTAGGTTTCTCTAAAAATATTAGTATATAATATATTTTTTATTAATAAATAGAATTAATAAAATAAAATAAAAATATGCGATCTATAGAAATTATAATTATAAATACTATTTTTGGAAAATATTCATCAAAATATGGTTTTGATTTATTTTTCAAAAAAGGTTTAGGTTTCACCAAAAAGATTTCTATATTATATCTTTGAAAATAATAAATAGAATTAATAAAATAATTTAAAAATTAGCGATCTAAAGAAATTATAACTATAAATACTATTTTTGGAAAATATTCATCAAAATAATGCTTATGATTAATTATTAAATTAATTTAGGTTTCTCTTAATAGATATGAATATAATATCTTTGTAAATAATAAATAGAATTAAAAAATAATTTAAAAATTAGCCATATATAGAAATTAAATTTATAAATATTATTTTCATTAATATATTTATCAAAATAAGGATTTTGATTATTTTTTAAAAATGTTTCGGTTTCTCCAAAAAGATTTGAATATAATGTTTGTAAATAAAAAATAGAATTGATAAAATAAAATAAAAATTTGCGATCTATAGAAATTATGAGTATAAATACAATTTTTGGAAAATTTTCATCATAATAAGGATTTTGATTATTTTTTAAAAATGTTTAGGTTTCTCCAAAAAGATTTGAATATAATGTTTGTAATTAATAAATAGAATTTATAAAATAAAATAAAAATATGCGATCTATAGAAATTATAATTATAAATAATAATTTCGGCAAAATATTCATCAAAATAATTTTTTTTAGTTAAAAAAGTTTAGATCTCAAGAAAAAGGTTTGTATAAAATATCCTTGCAAATAATAAATAGAATTGAAAAAATAAAATAAAAATTCGCGACCTATTGAAATTATTATTATAAATACTATTTTTGGAAAAATATTCATCAAATATGGTTTAGATTAATTTTTAAGAAAAGGTAAAAAGGATAGGTTTCTCTAAATAACACAGCAATGAATATTTAGACATATTTGTGATTGAATACTTTAACAAGAACAAAGAGAAGATAACTTCGCTAATTAATAATATGCACGCAAAAACCAAAGAAATATGCATGCATTTATGCACTAAAAATCTTCATTATATGCACGATTATATGCATCAAAAACAAT
>JAQGAW010003327.1:0-12804 GCA_034698025.1 Phthiracarus crinitus | reverse complement strand
ACTTTTACTTTTACTTTTACTTTTACTTTTACTTTTACTTTTACTTTTACTTTTACTTTTACTTTTACTTTTACTTTACTTGATGTAAAAGATAAAGAAATTAATATCTTTTACTTAAGCTTTCAAAAGTTAAAACACTATTTAAAAGCAATGATTAATATGTTATTTGCGTAATAAGGCTGAAATTCAAAATTGTATTATCTCTATGATTATAGAATTCTTTATTTCAGAAAAAATTCTACGCATATTTAAAAATAATTAGATTTAAAACTAAATTTCAACACCAAAATGATTAATTCCTTTTCTAAAAACAATAATAACAGAATTTATTTTTTCTCATAAATAATTTTTTTACTTTATCTAAAAAATGAAAATGGAAAGATTATTATATAAATTGTTATCAATCAATGTCAGTGGAAAATTATTTTGTTTTTCTTTGGATTCTCTTTAGGAATCATGAATCGTTTGTTTTAATTTTGAGACTCATTGATATGTTGTAAATATTATATAGTGATGCACAACAGTTAAAATTATTAAAGAAATGTCTTATCTCTTAACCTTAACTCTTATTGTTATTTTAACTTTAACCTTAACCGGTTAATAATATTCATAACTTTAGCTTTGATCTGTTAAACTAATTTTGACTCGAGTTAACTCCCCTTTTTGACTACAAATTTAATAATCAATAAATTATTAAATAAGAGTAAATTGATATATATTATAAAATTAAATTTTTAAAATACTAATTCATAATGTGAAAAATAATTATTTTTAAATTTTTTATTAACTTTGAAATTAAATTTATTTTTCTAATTTCCCAATTTCTTAAAAAAATTCATGAAAATATTATATAATAAACTAAATTGAGTTAACCGATTAACTCGGTTTTTATTAAATATTAACCGGTTCAGACATTCTTTAACTTTTAACTTTAACTCATACCTTATTTCTTAACTTTAACCGTAAAATTAACCGGTTAACTTGTAAAGTCAAAAAGTTAACGGTTAATATGTGCATCTCTATATATGAATAATATTTTTTTGGTAACTTAATTTGCAAATCATTGTGAAATATCGAATATTGCTAAAAATTAATACTACAATCGGTAATAAAATTTTTAATTTTAGAACATTGCAGTCTATTTTATAAGAAAAAGGCTTAGTAAAGATATAAATCAAATATTAAACATAATAGTCTATTTTTATATAATTAAGAATTAATAAAAGTTCACGACATATATTGGTTATTATTAACCACTTTTCTGGATTATTTCCCTAAATGTGTAACAACTGTTCATATGGCTCTTATCATCATTACCTGCCCATTTGGGCCATTGTGTTGATCGTGATCGCTATATTCGCTGTGATGGCACTACTCATTACGAGTCTTGCAGTTTACATAAAAATAAAGAGGAGAAGAACAAACAGCAGTTAAATATATTAATAAACGATATTCAGTTTTATGTTTGGTTATTATTTCTTAATATATTCATTTGCGAGTGTATGCCAAACACATTCATATTCAAAATTATACACGTGGTCTTAATTTATGCATTACTCGGTTAAAAGCGTATATGATTTGATTAAAAAACTCAATTCGAAATAAATTCATTTTTATGCTTTAATGCTGTGAAATTTCAGATATAGCAATCTAGTAATTTAACAACAATGTAATTATATTTTCCACAAAGTAGTCTTTATATTGAAAAACTTAATAAACACTGAATAAATAAACAACAATTTATTAAATATAAAAATTATATTCAATTTTTTCCAGTAATAAATAATTAAAATGTTGGTTCATTTTTAAAATAGATTATGTAAGTAATTGAAAATTAATACTTATTTCTAACTTAGTTTTATAATCTAATACTGTGTGAAGATCTTGAAAAGAGTTATGAATGTCTATGTCTTAAAATTAATTGTAAAACCAAATAAAAATATTTTGTTTTGCTTTGATTAAAATAAGGTAATAAATATATATTTATTATTTAAACCTTTTTATGATTATATTTCATTTGTTTAAATAAATTAAATTAAGAAAATATTTCAAATTTTTGAGATTTATTTATAGCAATAAACAAGAAATTGTATAAAAATAACTATTATTACTATTATTGATCGGCCAATATTCTCTTTAAGCATAAAATACGCATTTATTTCATCATTTATGTGATTAAACTGTTTGATGACTAAAACATTTGATATAAGCATTTATATAATAAATGCATTGTATTAATATAAGTTAATCGATTATTTAGCTAATAATTCTTAAGTCGATAACGGTTTTAAAAAAGCAAACATTATTTAATCATTAATTTAATTTCAAATTGTCTATTTTCCAATAAAATTCAACTATAATTTTTATCGACGATTATTTTAAAGATAAGAATCGATTTATCAATAAACGCATAAAAAATTTATAAATTTATTTTAAACTTTTAGTCACTTTAACTTTAAACTGTTTTATAAAACACAATCACAACCGTTTTTATAAATGTTTAATTTAAAGATAAGTTTGATTTAAAAAATTTAGCACAGGATTATAAAATATTTAAAGGTAAGTCTAATTTGTAATTTGTGAGTAAACAATATTTTAAATAATATTAAATTTATTGCAATAAAAACATTTAATAAGACTAATTTAATTATGTTAATTTCTTGAATAATTCGATTTATTTACATTTATAATGAGAAATAACATTATAACTTTTATATGATAATTAAATGATTAAATCTTTGAAAAATTGAATAAGTTCTACTTTATTTAAAAAATTGAGCTAAAAATATTAAAAGATTTTGCAGACAACTTTTCTTTGGGTTTTTCCAGTCAAAAATTCATTTTGTTCATAAATATAAATTGTTTTATAAAAGTTAATAAGAACATACTTTTCATATTTGTCATAATAATAAAACATAAATTAAAAATAACTCAACATAATTAAATTTGGAAAAAAATTTAAAAATCATATTCAATAAGTAAATTTTACTATCTTAAGCCTACCCCAGCCTTAAACATAAGGTTTAGTCTCCAAAAATCTATAATATATTTTAAAATCTAAACTCCCAGTTAATTTGTTTCGATTATATGCATAATTATTAATGCCTTAACGATTGTTTATTATAAGAATTGTATTCTAAATCTTTTTTGGCTATAATTTATTTGAATATTAATCAAAATAAGTTAGTAGTAAATACAATTCATTTTTTGGGCAAAAACACAAAGATTATAGTAAAGCATAATAGTTTTAGTTTGTTTAGTTTATAGTTTACTTAAAAGATGGCGCAAATATATAAAAACACATGTTGATTGTGATTGTTATTACGTGTTTACAAACGACACGCAATTCTCATTATATATTTTATTTCATTTATGAAATCACAAAATCAATTATGTCTCGAGTAATAGAGTATAGTAGAGATAGTTTTGATAGATTTGGTGATGATTTGTGTGAAGTAATATTAGGTTATCTATCGATTAGTGATTGTTTTCGATTGGAATGCGTTTCAAAACAATTCAAACATTTAATATTCAATAAACAAACGCAACTCGTTTTGACGGATGGATTAACATTTTTCACGCGAATTTTTAATTATTACGTCCATAAAGATTCACTAATAAAACAATTGACCACAAACTTTGGAATGAAAAATAGAGCCGTATATGTTAAAAGTAATTTATTGAAATACGTGTTGAAAAAGTGCGCTAATATTGAAGAATTAGTTATCGATGGCGAAGATATCATATGTGGCGAAACCATGAATGTTATACGCGATTCGTGTCAACCATTAAAGCGTTTAACCATTGATGCGAAAAGTTTATTGATGTTATCGGAAACTAATTTAACGCAATTCACGGAAAAGTGTCTGCAAAATATAGAATACATTCAACTGTTTGCCGATAACATCGAAAACTGTAATACCGAATCATTACTATCACTGATACGATTATCGCCGAAACTTAATACGATTTACTCGAATTGCATCATTAATATAGACTATAATCGCTGTTTCGATATAGAAAATAATGTCGAAGTAATCCATACTTACCCGATGTTTGATGAAAAGTTTATTGGATTCATTGATCCATTTAAGCAACGGTTGAAGCGTTTGAGTGTTACGTTTGACGATAATATTCGGTGCGATTTGTTAATTCATTTGTCAAAATTTCAAAATCTTGAACGTTTTTATTGCTCTTTTTATACCGGAAAGTATTCATCGTATAATAATTGTTTAAACGTATTGAAACAAATTTGTTTGCAATGCAAGAAATTAAAATTGCTATATATTTATGCATTAACGTCACGTTTTTATGAAGCATTCAGTAATGGATTTAATTCATTAGAAAACTTATTCATATCTACTTGTGATAAAACTGGAAACATTGAGTTATTAAAATATTGCGTGAAATTAAATTCGTTGAAAATACATGATTCGAAAATAAATGAAAAAAATTTCGAAAATATTCACGTATTTTTGCCACAATTAAAGTCTATAGATATCCAAATTGATTCGATGTCTGTGTCAAGTAATTCATCAAAATTGATGGAACACTTGTCAAGATTACCAAAACTAATCGATTTAAAAATTGATTGCATCTCTAATAATGATATTTTTGCGTTTATCGACAAATGTTTAAGTATCAGAAGAATTGTTATTTATTCAAAACAAACTAATGTCGATAAATGTATTTACGATTACATTCGAAATGCTAACAGAAAAATAGATATTAGTATTAAATATGACAAAAGTTTCTTTTTGCGCTGATAATGGGAACTTTCATAAATACTTTCAATTTTTATTAACTTTAAAATAAAAATTATTTTTCAAACTGACTTAATTATTTTTATTTATTATAAAATTGGTAAAAAATAAAAAAAAGCTAAAATGAATTTACCGGTTAAACCGGTTTTATTTTTGATTAACCGATTACGTAACTTTTTGACTTTATATACAAAACTATATTTATTTAATGATATTATTTAGTAAATCCATTTTAATGTATTGTTTTCAGATTATTTTAAAATAATAAAGTTCTTAGTTTTAAGATATCTTATGATTTATGATTTAATCAATAGCTTTCTTAACTACTTTGTTATTTATCAATCGAAGTGATTTAATTTACTAAGTTTTGAGTTCGGAATATATAGATAAAAATATGTATTTAATATTAATACAACTTAAAAAAATAAAGTTTATGTGATCACATCACAAAATTTTTTCAAGTAAATTACTTTGGATAATCTGTAAGATAAAATAAATACGCAAGTGGTTTACACGTTGCATAAATTATCGTGTGATTCAGTCAAACTGTAATTTTATGAACTTCAGACTTTCAAACAAACATTTAGCCGTCATTACCGACAAACAGGCTAATCGGTATCAATCGGTAACACCAGTATTGATTAAATTTTGACTCTAAATTTTTGAGTAACTTAATAAAATGCGTACAAAATAATCGTATTGAGAAGACTTGTAATCGGGTACCCGAAATGTCGGGTTCAGGTCGGGTACCCGAAATGTCGGGTTCAGGTCGGGTACCCGACTAATTTGTCGGGTTCGGATCAGGTCGGGTTCTGAAAATTCATATGATTTACAAGACTAGTATTGAGACGCCACCTAAAAAAGAGATAATAAAATTTTGACATCGGTTATATTGCTTCTGGTGTTACATTACGTGCATATAAACCTGTCATGACAGCTGAATGTTTGAACAAAAATTAAAAAAATTAAACTTTAAAAAAGATTATTTATTTATTTATCTTTAGATTTTTTAAGTAATTATTAACAATTAGATAAGTGACTATTTTCTTAAAATTAGAAATTAAAAATCTTACATAAAAAAGTTTACATCCATTATATGAGAAATAAAATCAGTTTTACACTATAATTCCCAAAAATTCATATAAATTATCTATTCTGGCACAAAAAAATAAGCTATCAACTAATTTTGTTGAATCAGTTGGCTTGTTATGTGAATATTGTCAAAAATCTCATACGGAGATAATAGATACTCACTAATTATCTTATTATTTACAATGAAGTACATTAGTTTCGTAATATTATAAACCTATAAAATATGCAGCAGTTTACTAAAACTACACTTTAAATTCAAGCTGAAGAAGTATTTATACATTTATAAATTTTAACAAATTAATTTAAATAATGCTTTTATTCGCATTCATTATTTTATTTGTGACATTATTAACCGAAGAAGTGAACAGTTGCTCAAATGGTGCATATTATTCAGATGCTCACTGTGTTTTAACGCCCGAAGAAATTGAAGGTCCATTTTACATACCTTACCATTTATTGAGAAAAGATATTCGAGAGGGAAAGCCAGGACTTAAACTAGAATTAAAATTTATGATTCGAGACGAAAACTGTCAACCATTAGTTAACGTTACCGCTGATGTTTGGCACTGCGACGAACTCGGATATTACTCATCGTATACGAAGTATAATCCAGACAAATCAGATGACGACAATCATATGGGTAACGTATCGCATGCTGAGCCTACAGATAATACAACGTTTATGAGAGGCATACAGATATCGGATAATAATGGAGTGGTAGAGTTCGTTACAAACTTTCCTGGTATTGTTATAAATAAACTCATTGACTTAAAATTTACTTTTAAATTAAAATAATTAAATCCAAAGGTTGGTACTATGAAAGGACTATTCATATTCATATAGAAGTGTTTAAATCAGGTAAAAATGTACATACGGGACAAATTTATTTTACTGTGTCATTAACGGAAAAAGTTGTACAATTAAAACCATACTCTGAGCATAAATTTAGAAGATATCATAATGAAGACGACAAACACTTTATGAATGAGTTCGGAAATGAGACAATAATAATGCCGCAACCAATTGACAAAAATAATTTTGAATCTGGACTTAAAGCAGAGATGTTTCTTATTGTGAAATCATAAATATTTTTATTAACCTATATTTAATTCGGTAAAATAAAATTAAAGATGCATTATTGAATTTTAGTGAAAATAAGTTAATAAAAACTCGTAACGATTAATAAGGAAAAAATTTTTTCAAAAAATTATACTAATAAGATAAATAAATTGGTAAAAGCTTCTTATATACTTTAAAGCAAGGTTTCAAAGCTAATAACTAGAAAAATGTGTTCTATGGCAACATTAAAGAGCAAAAAAGTTACTGTTAGGCCATTAAAATTACATTCGTTGACTAAACATTGTCTATAACATGCGATATTTACAATCACTTATACTCTTATTGCTGTTATAAGAATACAATATTTATTATAAGATTTTATTACTAGGTTTCAGTGATGATGGTTGAGATCCTCTTGAGTCTGAGACTGAACCATAGCGTTAGGCTCAGAGTGTGCCACACATTCTGAAATAGGTTTTTAAATCTTGTAGAATCACTTCAAAAAAATGGTAATGTTTCGAACCTCTTAGAGCCTAAAATCTGAGGATAAGTGTATCTATCAATGGATATATAGAATATATTCCTTATTTTATATTATATTTTGAAAATTTCAAAATTTTATTAATGCTTTTAGTTTGTGATACTTATTTGTCTTTATGTGAGTTTTATTTAAAGATATAAATTCAGTTTTAGTCATTTAAAACAATTTTAATCTTGTTTTCAATAAATTTCAATGTATTAAAAATATGCAAAAACACGCAATTTAGATCATTATAGACCTATGAAATCATTTAAAATCTTATAAGTATTTTCACATAGCAAAAACATTTATACAGACTCAGAGGTTAGGGCTAATTCTTCAAAATTAAATGAGTTTGAGGTTGAGGTATTGAAATGAATGTTCAGACTCAGGTTCTAATCGGAATCTCGAGAACCAGAGTTTCATCATCACTACTTTGTTCATAATCTCCCGAAATAATTTGGTTTTGTTATGATTTGATAAATTTTAATATTAGTTTAATAATCGTTGAGATAAGAACAAGCAAAAGGAAATTATTAGTTATTCCAAAAGAATTTTTATGGCTAAACTAAACTTATATGCGCATGTGTTTTAGCAACTCTTTCAAAATAAAAATTTATTAATACAAAAACTTTTACATAAACTGCGGCAAATAAAGAAACTTTAACGTATTGATTATTTAACAAAAAGAGTATTGATTAGATCATGTTTGAAGAATCAATTGCGAACTCAACCGATTGCTACAATGCAACCGAACACGAGTGGCCCGACTATTGTTACAGACGTAATAATAAAGAATTGCTAACATTTTTTATTTTATTATCAAGTTTTTGTTTGTTGGCCGTAATACTGAGTTTGTTTAAGATGTTTAAGTTTCGTGACATACAATCCGAACATATTGAAGATATTAGCGAAATGATCACATTTAATCTATGCGTTTGTTTAATAATTATTAATAAACTTTTCCTTTTTGGGATATATTTCTCGAATGACGTACCGGTAATGCTTTTTTATTTGCATATTTAATTATTACTTATTATTTACATAATTATTAGAGAGAAAGAGAAAGAATGTAAGTTTGCATATCTTTATATTTTAGAAATTAAGACAAATTTGGTTGAGTCTGATAGTGAGTGTAATACTTTCCGCTTTATATTGGATTCTCGTTGAATCTTATTATTTGTATCGAATGACATCGAAAATCTTCCTAAATTACTATAAACTACATTACAGTCACTATGTTTTCGCCTATACGTCACCGATCATAATAGGAGTTATTTTCTTTGTATTTCTATTGTCGAGCGAAACTGAATCATCCAGCGATGGCTGTCCAGTCAAAGACGCGAATTATTTGTATGCACTATAAGTTTTGTAAACTTATTTACTTTTACTGCGCTTAAAATAAATATTTCTCATTAGTATTATTGATTAAAATATATGAAAATAAATAGTAGAATCACCAACAAGTTATACAGTAACTAAATATTTTCTTCTCATATATCTTACTTACAAAATAAAATGCTTTATCAGATCGGCATGAAAATAAGAACTACACATTAAAGAAGTTACGGAAAAGTTACGAAACTTTTCGGAAGTTTAGGCATACTAATCCTATAAATATGTACTGTTACAGTATAGTTATTGTTAAGTATGTATAGTTATTATGCCATTAATTGAACTTAACTGATATAAAAGGGTAATTATATTAAGAGAGATAGACAAAGCATAAGCTATACTTACCGTCATTACCAGTTATAAAGCCGGTGATGACAGGTTATGACTGCAGATAACAAAATTATTTACCGATAAAGTTGAAATTATTACCGATTACCGATTAATTCATAGTTATAATTTAGTTAAGCTTTTAATAAGTATTTTTGCTTTTATAACATTATTTTTAGATTAGATTTGCATTATGGTATAGTAATTTTTATGATTTGACATGATTTAACTCATAAAATACACCCGAAAGCTAAAACAGAATAAAAATAAATCAAAGAATTTTGTTGTGAAATATAGGCCACTATTTAAAATATTTTTTGAAACCAAATAAATGGAAAATTTAGCCTAAAATATTGTATTAATAATTAATTTAATTTAAATTTTATTTTATAAATATTCAAAATTCATACAATATTTCCCGTGTTTTAATTACTTAATAGTTGTTGGATGCCGAGAGTTAAGATTTTCAATAATATAAGGCCATGTATTGATAAATAAATTTCTAACACAATTTCATCGAATATTTTTTTAAAATAAATTTTCAAACATGATTATCAAATTAGGCTTTGCCTTAATAATTATCAAGTTTACGATTTATTTTCTGGTAAAATGCATTATTTGCTCGATTCGAAATCACAAGCACAACACTACAACCGTTAACTATAAATGGGTGGCCGAATACGGTTTAATTTTGGCCCATTTTCTTGTGACGTGGATTTTTATGGTTGCATACACTTATCAGTTCGGTTATATGTATTTCGACTTCTATTGTATTTTAAACAATGCGCATGTAAGCTAAAATGATTTTTTTATATTTTTTGATAACATTTTAGATTTTTTGAATTTTACACAATATAGGGCGTCGTTATCCTATTATTAGAATTGCGGAGATATTTCGCTTGAATATGATCTACTATTTTGTTGGCATATATTTTGTTTGTCAATATCAGAGCCACACACTTAAAATTCGTTAAATTATTTAAATTCCGACAAAAATATTTTTTCTTTCGCTAATATGTATAACTCTTTTGGATTTATAGCTCAAATCCTTTTTAAAAAATTGTAGTTTTATTCAAACTAATAAATATTATTTAGTTATAAAATAAAGTTGTAATTTAATAAATCTTTTTATATTCTTATTTATACAACAAAAGTAATCACGTTTACAGTGAACTTATTTAGAGTGTTTTGATTGCTTTATATCAATCATTATCAATGGCTTATATTCGTTGAAAACAGTTCTATGAAGAACTAAAATAATAATTTTAAAAAAAATAAAAAAATAATATATTTAAAATAAATAAGGAAATCGTATTTGTTATAAATAATGAAAACCAGACCAGAACCAGAACCCGTTTAAGAATATGCTAAAAACCTTTAGTAATTTGAAACTAATGTATGATATGTAAACAACATTAAAAAATGTTGAGTTAAATCTTAGAAATAGTGAAAACAAATAAAAATTTAATAAAGCAAATGAAACAAAAATATTAAATAAAACATTTTAAGCGCTAAATTATACTAAGTTAAACTTCGGCTCTTCTTTACCACACAAACAACAGCAGCGATAACTAATGCTAATACAGCAACGCTAGCACTAGCGATGAGCGCAATGATCCAAACGGGAAAATGGCACTGATATGAGCGGTACGGGTAGTTCGCGCACGCCATTGACTCGTAATTACGAACCCATTCATATCTCATTGCGTTAAAGTTACTGTAATCATACGATGAACTGCTGCGATAGTCGCACACGTATTCTATAGCGTTGACCATACAGTCATACACATCCCAATTGTAACAACACGTGTACTTAACTCTATCAGTGTCAACGTTCCCGGAAAACCATCGCTGGTATGCTTGCATACGGCATATCATGTATCGGTTGTCCTCAAGTATTCTTCGATCACAATCGTAGAAAGCGCTTATTAGATTATTTGACTGCAATGGCATATAAAATCCATTATTGATTTGCGACAATACTTCTTCGCAGTTTAAATAAATAATTATAAACAGTAGACAACTTAACGATATAATCTGTGTCATGCTTTGTATTATCGTTTGTAAATATTGTAAAATAATTTCAGTTATATATTTCTATTGAATTAATTCAAACAATTATTAATGTTTCATTTTTAGTAATAATCCAGTATTGTTTATAATACCAGCATTGTTTAAATCATAATTTATGATTCATAATGATTTTACTGAAACAAATTAAATGGGTTTATATTTATAGTTTAATTAAACTATAAAAAAAGATATAGAATGAACATTCATGATGAGATAATTTTGTATCATATATTTAAATAAGTCATAATATAGTCAAAATCTTTAGTGCAATTAATATTTTTGGGCATTTTAACTATAGATTATTTTGTTGTATTTTTTATTCATATTATTAAGCAAAGAACTTTTAAATTATATTATTTTGACGAAAAATATTTTATATTATTATGAAACATTATTGAAAATTTTTTTCGTGTTTCGTGAATTTTGATTCAGTTGGTATTTAGCTTTCGTGTAGTCATATATCCTTAATTGTTGTTAACGAACACTCAGAGAGTAAGGTTTCAAATTTTTTAAGTCCTCTTCCTATATTTGCTAATAATTTTATTGCGTTTATGTTTAATACTTAAATTTTGATTTCAAAAATATTTTTTAAAAATTTATATACAAAAATTTATTTCATCAAAAATTTTAAGTTTCTTATTGGGTGGGATGTGGTTAATGGAATGTAAGTAATCTAACCATTTGTTTTCTAATATTTTCAATAACTAGTTTATATTCATAAAGCAAAGTCGTTTTGATCAATATTGAGTGCTTCTTTCTTTTTTTATTTTTTTTTCAAGTAAAAATCACATGTTCGGTACTGTTCAAAGTGATATCAAACTCAAGTAAAATGATATTAATAAAAGTCTGCTATCAATACACTCGGGATGAATACCTCTATCGATAAAATAACCTCTATCTAAGTCTATTTGTTAAATATGACTAGTGAATAACATTTTCGGTCACAATAAAAACATTTTAATTCAGTCAAATTCGATTATTTAATTCATTTAACACACTTTTTCTAATTTCAGCCTTCATATTCTGTCAGATTCGGTTGAATTCATACTTAAAATTATTTTTATTGCATATGAATTGAATTAGAAAATAAATACAAATAGAATTCCAGGAATATATAGGATTTAAGTTTCATAAAAGGAATAATAATGATAAATTTATTGAAAAAATCCACTCTTTCTCTAAAATAAGTATTTTGATGTCGAGATATTTTCGGTAAAATTCAGTTATTTGTTACATAAGACCGAAAACGTTATTCACTAATTATAGTGTATGAAAATTTTAAATCAGTGATATTTACTTGAATAATGTATATGATAATAGAAAAATTAAATTAAACTAACATCACATACAAAGAATAGTTAATAGAGATAAATAAATAAGAAATTTTAATTAAAACGAAATTATTCAAACATAAATAAATCATTAAAAGAGTTTCGCTTTTAAAACATTTTCCCAAATTCTGCAACAGTTTTATTGGCATTAATATGAAAGCAGTAATGTTACGCATTTACCTCTACGATGGGATGTGCAACAAGTAATGTTGCGCATCAAGAATATTCTTTAGTTATAACTGAT
>JAQGAW010003326.1:0-12809 GCA_034698025.1 Phthiracarus crinitus | reverse complement strand
ACACGTTAGCGTCGCTAAAATACATTTACATATTTTTAGTCATTTTTAAAATATAGTTTTAGTCATCACTTTTCAGTCGTCACACTCTCATAGTATTCACCGCTTCACTATAAAACTTAGAATACCAAGAACTTTAGTAAAGCTTGTAATTATTTTGAAAAACGCCAAATAATTTTTCATTTATTACTAAGGCCAACCAAATTCGGGTTCGCCTGAATCGTGATAGTTTATATAAAACTTCGGGGAAGCTTATATAAACATTTTATATGATAAAACAACTACTTTAAACCCTATTTATTTTGCCCGAATCCCCCGAATTAGCATTATTTGCCCGAATTTGCAATATTAGCCCTATTTGCCCCGATTAACCCCGAATTATTAATTTCTTCAAAAAAATACCAATATTTTTTATTTAAATTTGAGAAATATCTTAAATATTGAAAAGTTTATCAACTAAATCCAATGTGTTTTTTTACCCTCATTATATTTTACTGAATATTTTAAAATACCGGTATATCGTTTGAAAATTTTGAGTTTTTGATTGAACTTTTTAGACTTCACCAAAAAACAAAAATTTTTCAAATTTATAAAAAAATAATTTGAAAAATCTTTAAGTTTGTTATATTTTTCTTACAGTTTTATAATTATAAGTAGCCCAAATTTGCCCCGAAAATGCCCTTTTTACGCCGCGAATCCCTTCCGAATTTGAATGATTTTTACCCCGAATTTGGTTGGCCTTATTTATTAAAAAGGTTTCTAAGATTTTTAACAATTTATTATGGATCCAAAAAAACTTATTAGATTTAAACAATAAATTTTTTAGATTATGAAAAAATGACAACTAAATTAGCAAAATAGCATTTATACCAAAAATCATTAAAAACAGCATTTATAAATGAAGTTAAAGCGACTCTTTTTAATGAGATTCGAATTTAAATATGACATATATGCTCTAAACTTGTGAAATAAAAAAGAAGCGAATGCTATTTGGATCTCTAATAAGAACGAACATTCAAATGAGAATTTTTTCAAAAAATAGTTTATTGTTTAATAAAGCTTGCAATGTATAAAATCTAATGATTGTGATACAGTACTGTATGTTATATGTGGTAAAGAGAATCAGCTCGAAAACCTGAGCTATTACAGCTACAGCTATCGGTTGGAGAGCTCTTTTCATTGCTAGAGGCAATGTATTTATAGTAATAAGCTTTAAGAACTGGTCATAAAGGGTTGAACTGCTATGAAATCGTAAAACCTAAAAATAAATGAGCTCAAACTTAATTCTATTGTTTGCTTCATAAGCGTTATAGTTTTGTACTTGTTATTGTTTCGTGCTAAATATAATATCACACTCTTTACGATTTCTTAAACGCATACAATATGTTAAAATAAAAACGAGTACTGAACACAAACAGCTAATTTTTGACATTCACTATATAGCAAAAGAGCTCTCGCAACCGATAACTGTAGAAAACCGACAACGATTTTGTACACATACTGTAAAAATAGATAATATAAAATTTTTAAAAAATTTGAAATTTCAAAGATCGGCCAGGAATTTTTGTTTATAGGACAGAACCCGGCTCGGCCAGGTTAAATACGCTGAGGGCCCGTGGGGGGCCCGGCAAATAGGGGGCCGTTTTCAAGTCCACTCTATTTCATCATCAAATCCGTTGATCAAAATTTTTTTGTATTGAGATTTAAAAACTCAGTAAAACACAAGTTGTGTCACAGATAACAAGGAAAATAAATAAAATAAGTTTAGTTGTGTACATAACTTTGTTTAGCATGATATACAATATAAGTATAGTTTAAAGTTCTTTAACACAGTTATACATATATTATTACATATTACTTTACTTACGCAAACAAATCAGAATTTAATAGTTAATTTAATAAATAAGAGTTATTGTTACCGACTAAAAATGGGACCAGTTTTTTAGTAATGGTATAATTCTACTGTAATATCCAATAAGTGAATTGAATATTGAAAGGCATAAATGAAACCGACCCTATAAGCGGTAGTAGTAGTTGAACCTATATTAGAGATTCATAGAACCCAGACTTTGAGACTCCAACCGTATGCTCATTTAGGTCAGTCAAGGGTTTTATAGTAACAGCGCATAATCATTGTTATGTTAGTCCCGGTCACATCCGCGTAGAGACCGACTAATCACATAATAGTTTGTAAATACAGCATTCGACACCGCTGCCCCATACTCACGATCCTATCGATCGGGAGAGGCATTATCCTTTGCTCTCTCGGCAGTTTAGCGTGCCGTGTGCAAAATGACCGTAGTGATAGGGTTGTGCCTCTGCTCAGACTTACGCCGCACCCCTACTCTATAAAAGCTCGAGCGTGTATTGTCAAGTCTAAGAGAGTTTTCGGTCAGCTCTCGTGTTTTCGTGGTTACTGTGGAATATTATCCTTTTAAGATATATATGTATTCTTTAACTATATCTTTTACTTTATTTCAATAAATCTTTGTTGAGTTTTAACGAAAGTCTCCGTTATTTAGAATAAATGATATTTAAGAGTTAAATACTGAAACTGAGTGTCGACCTATTGTCAGAATTCTAGTCGACTGGAAACCGAACCTATAAACCGAAACTACTACTGTTGACCCGTGGAAATCTAGTCTTACAATATTGTGTAAAGATTTATTATACCAATTTTTAATGAGTTATAATTTTATTGTTAATATTGACGATCACAACCATTATCAGCAGTGATTCATACATATGTAAAATAATTAAGATTAAACAAACAATAGCTTAATCACATTACGCTTACTTTGCATATTATCACTCAAACGACAAAAAATATCTCGAGATATGATTGCAATAAAGCCGAAAATACTAGACTTTAATCTAATAAATGCTGACAATAAAATACTTTAAAGTTTAGTACTACGTGTGACTGATTGACAGAGAGCGACAATTATAATTAATGATGAGAGAAAGCTCGAGCTCAATCCAAGCTCAAATTAAAGATTTTGTGTAAATCTAGAGCTCAAAGCTCAGAGTCGGTGAGCTTATAATTATAAGCTTAAGATTAAACTTTAGTCAAATAAGATTCTTGAGCTGTTCATAACTGTTACTATTCTTGAGAAATTTTAACAATAAATATCACACAACTCATTATTTTAGGTAATATAAATCAAATTTTACAATTTGTTATCTATAATATTTTATAATTAGAAAAAATAACCTTTGAGCTCAACATTAAGACTTAAATGATTAAGCTCAAGCTTAAGAGTTTTTTTAAGCTCAAGTTCAACAAAATGAGCTTAAGCCCATCATTACTTTTAATAGCGATAAACTATGTAAAATGTTTTAAGAAATAATTTTCCGTGAATATTATCTAATTTTTAACATAACTATTATCTTATTTACAACATACCATTTTTTATTATGAATTCGGATCGTAAACCAACTTTTATTACATGCTTTTATAAATTTTAAAAACTTTTCTATGTATTAATTAGACCACAAACCTCATATGTAACGAACCATAACAACCACAGCTATGAACATAAATGGTAGAACAATGGATTCGACTGAAGAGCAACAATTGTCGATATCATCGAGTAATGATATCCAATTAAATATGACAAATACAAATCGGTTATTAAGCATAGAAAGCAGTGAATTCAACCCTTCCATCATTAAAAATGATCGACAAACCCATTCGACGAAGAGTTCGATAAATCATACCATGGCTTTAGCGTGGATTAATTTAACTTATTATGGAAGCAGTATTTGCGGTAAATCAAGCAAACCACCCATTTTGAATCAGCTTAAAGGTTTGACACACTTTTATAAATTATTTATGGATTTATTTATTAAGATATTTCTTTAAAAACAACTTTCTTAGTTGTTTTTCATTTAAAATCTTAAATCATAAGAAAATTTTGTTATTATTTATTGGCGAAATCCTTAAAATAATTTAAGGACACTTTAATTTCAATAAACAATTTTGATTTAATTTTAATCCATAAAATCAGGACAAATAGATTTCGGAACACTAACAGCTTTGATGGGACCCAGCGGTTCGGGAAAGACAACGCTTCTCAGATGCATTAATGGCGTGAATATCGATGGTGTTGGACCACAATCTGAGATATATGTTAGTAAATATGTGCCAATATATCCGTGTTATATACTGCAAGACGTGCAGCAACATCTGCTTATGTCGCTAACTGTTAAAGAATCGCTTAAATATGCGTCGAAATTAAAGAACAGAATAAGTCAAAAATCGCAATCCTCTAAACAAGGTTTTACTGAACTGATTCACAAGAAAAATATAGGAAACTTGATAAATGATTTATTGCTAAATGATTGCGCCAATAATGCTGTTTCGCGATGTAGTGGTGGCGAACAGAAGCGTTTGATCATTGCTATGGAATTAACAGCACTTATTAAGCCTAACCTGATATGTATCGATGAACCAACCAGTGGTTTGGATAGTAATGCCGCCGAACAGGTATTCAATCGGTTGGATATAAAATCATTTAATATTTAATTGTTAACTGAAAAACTTTAGACAATGCTTTGTCTTCAAAACATCGCGCGTAAGCATAGTTTAGCGATCGTGACGAGCATTCATCAGCCGAACAGCGATGTGTTGCGCATGTTTGACCAGTTGTATGTGTTGGCCAAAGGCGGTCGCTGTATCTTCAGCGGACCTCCATATGCGCTCAGATATCACTTACGACACTGCAAAATCGAGTGCAACGAAGACCAAACGCCGATCGAAGTTTTGCTGAAAATTGCTTCGAAAAGAGTTAAAACTCTGAACACAGATGACATTGTGATCGAATTAGGACCGCCTGAAGATGTGGTTTCACTCATACTCAAAACGTATGAGAATATGCGAGCGTTAAAGAGTGATTGCTTAACCGAAGCGAACCGAATAGTTTGTGGCGAACTAAGCGGCAATAATTCGCGTATACATCCATTGGACATGTTTTACCTGTTTCAACGATTTTTGACGTTCACGTACTTAAAGCAGTGGAAGATATCATTTGCTATATTCGCGGTTCACGTGTTGCTTATGTTCGTGTTTGTCACTCTATATCGCAGTGATATCGGATCCGACGCTAATTGTCCGCCTAATGGTAATCCTAATGTATTGCATGTCTAAACTAATTTAAAATTTATTTGAATCTTAGTTACAGATTTTAATCCCAATTCAACTTTAGTGCAGTATTCATCGGAACCGTTGGCCGAACAGAATAATAAATTCTTATTCTTTGTAGTAATGAATATGCTATTTCTACAGCTATGCGCTTCTGTTTTGACATTTCCAATGGAGATTCAGGTAATATCACTCCACCAACAGTCTTACAAAATGAATTTATCGTTATAATGCATACGATATACAATTGAATAGATATTTTTCAATGAACATCGCAATCGCTGGTACTCTAGCGGCTCTTATTTCTGGCCAAAAACTATTGTGGACATTCCATTAATAGCGATAACGATTTACATCTACTCGTGGATCGGTTATTACTTCACTTCGCAACCGGATATGAATAATTGGTACAATGGTATCGCTGGTATACCGGAACGGTTCGCGTTATTTCTATTGATGATGATATTGACCGCTATCTGTATGCAAGGCTTGGCTATAATTTCCGGCATCGTATTTGCCGGTGATTTCCGTTTGGCGATGATTTCAGCCGTGATTTTCAGTTTGTTTAACGTTTTGTTTAGCGGAACTTATGTACCGACCGCTGGTATGCCCGCGTTTTACAAAGGCGTTCGGTATATAACGTTTTTACGGTACTCTATCGACAGTATGATTATCGTAATTTACGGTAGAGATCGGTGCGGACAGCAATCCACGTCTTTAACAATAACAGCGATGGAAATCGATGAACAGAATTTTTGGTGGAATTTGGTTTGGATTTCATTGCACGCAATAGTATATCGATTTATCGCAATGATTGCGATATATATTAAGGCGAACGGTATTCAAAGGTTTTTCAATTTAAATAAATTTAAAGCGTGTTTGCAATCGTGAGATAACTATCACGTAATAAATACATATAAATGATTATTGTGATGATTCTACTTAACTGATTATTAATTAATATAAAGTTTTCGTTTATTTTGTAAGAATAAAACATTATAATAAAATATACTAGAATTTGTTTGTTTTCTCAAAAAAATTCAATTCAATTAATTTAAATTATCGGCAAATCTTAATCATCGCTTAAGTTATTGGAAATACAATGTACAAAAAATTCATAGGTAATGAAATGTAGACATGAATACCGCAAATTTACTTCTTTTAGTAACTCTAATGTTTAAATTATGGTTTACTTAAGGCAATGCAATAAAGATAATTTGTAATAATATTTCGTAATGTAATAATAATAAAAAGGAAATTTAATGTGTTTATCAAAATAATTTTAAAAGTTAATGAAATAATTTTTAATTGCAGCCATAAAATAAATGTTAACTTATTATTATGATTGTACAGTAAATGGTATATTTTATTTTATAATACGATTCAGAGACGAACAGAAAAAGTAGGATTACTATTGCTATTAATTTGCAATTTTTCGTCAGTTTTTTGTTTAAGACTAATTATATCCGCAAACCAATCGGGATTCGCTTTGACCATAAGCGCTATCAGAGCAATAACCCTCCAAAATACCAGATGAACCAAAAGCCAACAAAAGTTAGGCCAAAGTTGAGTGTCTTCGATATCGAACGTAATGATCATCATTGAAACTCCGGAATCGCAACGATTTCTGCCGAATATCGTTATGATTATTGACTGAAAGCATAGTTTAATGAACGAAACGTTTGTGAGGTTTTGGACAAACGGCGAGAAATTGTTGATCGGTATGAAGAATCCGCAAAAATAAAACATTATCAGAAATGGTATAATATTAATCACTTGAGCCAAACGATAGTTATTCGAGAATATGATACTTATAAGCATTGATAATCCTTGTGTGTTAATAACACCCAAAAGTAGGAATAATTGAAATAATAGAAAGCGTTCGGGTATTGAATAGACACCAGAATACCAGTGAAGCATATCTGGTTGAGACGAACCGTAATAACCGATCCATCCGTAGATGTAAGCAGTGATCAACATTAATGGCAGTTCTGTTAGAGTCTTCGCCCAATAGTACGAACCGGTACTGTACCACCGATTTCGGTGTTCAT
This sequence comes from Phthiracarus crinitus, assembly GCA_034698025.1. Classification (NCBI taxonomy): domain Eukaryota; kingdom Metazoa; phylum Arthropoda; class Arachnida; order Sarcoptiformes; family Phthiracaridae; genus Phthiracarus; species Phthiracarus crinitus. The sequence continues at coordinate 5,618 of JAQGAW010003326.1, read as the reverse complement.
TCACAAACATCTGATCAAACAATTGAATTGTGATTTAAATGTAATTCACAACAATATTACTACTATTATTAATACTATACCTTCACTTCGAGCGAAAATGTTAATGTGGTTAAGTTAAGGAATACAAACATAATGAATAGCATGAGAAAGAACAAGAACTTCATATTTTGCACTGCAATTGATTCTTGACGACTGTTCACGTCCTCTAAGCTAACATTAACTATCATCGAATAATAGAGAGAATTATTCGCACGATTCACGACTAAACAGTTTGCATCGCTTCCGATGCCATTGCGATACAGTTTAATGGTGAACAGAATCACTGATGTCAGCGAAATGATTAGAAACACGTTTATCTTCCATTGTCTTAACCAACTGTTGAGCGCAGTTCTGCGAAACAAGTACCACATGTCCACCACATTGAATACGCGGTTAATGTCATTGAAACTGCCATACAATCGTCTCTTATCTGGTGTTTGGTCGATGTTCAGAGTTTGCATCATTTCACACGTTTTAGACACTAATCGCGAAACTTCTTCCGATAATAAACTAGAGTTTGAATTGTTATTGTTTTGGATTTTATACGTATTTGATGCCACTTTGAGCAGAACTTCGATCGGCGGCTGATATTCTAAGCATTGTATGTGACACTCGCGCAAGTGTTCACTCAATTGAAGAGGAACGCCGAAGTATACGCAATGTCCACCCTTTGCCAGCACATAGAGCTGGTCGAACATCATCAGCACATCGCTGTTTGGCTGATGAATGCTCGTCACTATCGCTAAACAGTGTTTGCGCGCTATGTTTTGAAGACATTGGATCGTCTTTTAAGAAAATATATTTAACATTATATTAAGTTAGTATTTTGTGAGATAAAAAAATTTTGTTCTGAATCTAAATAAAGGATGGAATAAATCCTTAATTAAATAATTTTAAGAATTCGTAAAATCTAACAAATTTTTAAGTGCAATCCTTAAATGGTTTCGGTCTATATATACTAATTTTGTAATTAAATATATAGACAGACCTGTTCCGCTGAATTGCTATCCAAACCACTGGTTGGTTCGTCGATGCATATTAAGTTCGGTTTGATTTGCGCCGTTAATTCCATAGCAATAACTAAACGCTTCTGTTCGCCGCCACTGCAACGCGAAATCTTATTCTCACCGCAATCTGTTAGCATCAAATCGCATAGTAATTTATCCACATTTTCCTTTAATTGTGTTAACGTAAAATTATCTGATTTATCCAGTTTTTTCAATATTCTCGACTGTCCTCTGTTTTTTAAAAGTGACGCGTAAATTAAAGATTCCCTTACAGATAAACTCATGAGCAAATGTTCCTTAATATCCTGTACAATATAACACGGATATATTTGGTGGGTTTTGCTCACATAGATCTCCGTATTAGAGCTCAGGCCGCGTCTGTTCAACCCATTTATGCAACGAAGTAACGTTGTTTTCCCAGCACCACTTGGACCCATTAATGCGGTTAATGTGCCGAAATTGATGCGACCTTAAATTAGTGAGTGAGTTAAGAAAACTTTTTTGATATCCGAAAATTTTTAAATAAGAATGTTAACGAGTAATTGAAAGTTAAAGGGTTTTTTTGCTAACTATTAGTTCACGTATGGTTAAAATTAGCCTTTTTTAAATTAAAAATGTAGTGTTAAATATTATAGTAAAATATATAAGGAATTGGATTTAAAGAAAAATTGAATTATAAATAACTATGATTTTAGGATAAGTATGTTTGTGTTTTATATCATAAGATATTAAATTGCAGTGTTTGTACAGATATGTGTTGTGATTGTTATTAAATGATTTAACTGTTAATTTAATAAATTAATTCTAATGTTTATAATAGAGAGGAAAATATAGGCTTCAGGATAACAGGTTAGAACTAGTAGTAGTCTGTAGGCTTAGGCTCCGAAATTAATTTGTAGGCTTAGTCTTAGGCTGCTGGCTCGAAACAAAACATAAATTATAAACATTTTTTATTATCATTTTAATATGAATTTATAAAAACATTATATTTCAAATGTATGTTCAATACTTGAAAATATAATGCTTTTCTCTATTCTAACTTATATTACTTTACTATGCTTTACGATTTTAAAATTATTACGTAATACAGCATACAGGTTATAGTCAGCTTATTTTTCATTTACGCTGTAGGCTTACTGTGTTAGGCTTACGGTGTTAAGCTTACGGTTAGGCTCCGGAAAAAATGATAGGCTTATGCTATCACTACGAAAAAATGTAGGCTTAAATTAAGCCTAAGTTTAAGCCTAAGGTTAGTCTGCCTAAGACTTTCATCTCTAGTTTATATGTAAAAAATGTCACTGCTTTCATACAGTATAATAAATGTTACCTTTTAATTGAGATAATAGCGTTGTATAGTTATTGCCAAAAACTGATTTTTTATAATAATTAAGATTCATCCACATTAAAGCCATACCAGTATTTACACATTTGTTTTTTGGTTCAGATTCACAACTATTTATTTTACGATGAGTACTATCATTATTATGATCATTAGAAGCCATTGTGTCGTTCATTGCCACTCAAAACACAACTATTTTTAAGCAAAAATTTGAGTTCAATAGATAGTCTTAAACGAAATCTGAAATCATAATGTCACGACAAATTATCCTTGAAATAAACTTCAATTTTGACTATCAGTCTCTAAAAAACTAGTTCTGATGATCGAACCAATTTTTTCACGCGAAAGTTTTTTGTGTGAAGTATATATCCGTAGTAATGCATAGAAGCTTTTATTAGGAAATATTAAAAAAACAATGCTTGAAATATCAATAGCAAGTATTTTATAAGCTATTACTGTATAACTCGTGTTTTTGCTTTCAAAACTTTATAACAATTTTCTTTGAACAGATTTTTGTTTTGCTTCGAGAATCCTTATCCCATATATATATATTTATTATCTCTTAATTAACAATAGAGCGTATTCTTTGAAATAATCAGAGAGGAAAAGGATGGTTTTTCATACATTTCCTGTGACCTTACATCCAACAAAGCATATCCTTTCGCACACATTTATGGTATACTTTTTTATAGTTTAAAAATTGCTATTTTCTCTCAACTTCTGTGGTAATATTGTCTAAAATTCAGGTTTCTAGGAGTTTGCTGACCTTCGCATAAATACATCGATACGGTATAAACTTAAAGGAATAAACTTAGTTAAAAGACGAGGTTTCAATTCATACATAATTTTAAAGTTCATTACTTTGCATTCGATTTTAAAGCAAATGTTTAATAGTCAATTATCTTTTGCTTCGATTGGTATTCGTTTATGAAAGGCAATTAAAAAACTGGCTCAATAAAGGTGACTACACTAGAAAATAGAGATTGTAGAGATGAGCATTAGTAACCGGTATTAAGAGTGAAAATTATAAAAATTAGTTAATATTTAGGGTTCAGGTCAAGTGGCGTTTAAATTATTGAGTTTTTTTTGTTAATAATTTCTCTATAAAACAGATTACATAGAACTTAAGTAACTCTTATGAAAAAGTGAAACATATTTTGAATTTTTTCAAGTTTAATATCAATATGATTTTTTATAAGAAATATATGGGTATCATTAAACCTATTAGATTTAAACAACAATTTTTTGGATTATGAAAAAATAGCATATAATTAAGCAAAATAGCGATTATAGCTATCATTTAAAATAGCAAAAATAGTATTTATACAGTAAACAGAGTTAAAATGACTCCATATTATGTGATTGGAGTTTATAATTCAATTATATGATTCTAACTTTTGAAATGAAAAAGTAGCGAATTCTATCATTTTGGATCTCTAATTATTAATAATCAAGGCTTCACAATATATTTCTTTAATTTCTTTATTTTTGGGAATGGGAAATAAAATTTCAGATTCAATTAACAATTTATTTTATTTATCAGCCAAAATAGCCTTTAATTTCCAAAATAGAATTTATAGCATTTATCATGGAAAATAGTAAAAATATTTACTGTCAATTATTGAGCTTTTAAATACCACTTTGAGTAATGAATACGTCATTAAAATTATATAAACTTTATATAAACTTTATAAAGAAATTACATACAATAGAGATTTGAAAATTAACAATGTTATTAAAATAAATTTTTTCATTTTATTTTACAATCGTTAATCTAAGTTAAGTTTCGAAAATCAATAAGAAAACTATGAATTCTTGAAAATATTTACAATAATAATTGACATAACACTTACCAATTTTACCAAATTTTAAATTTATTCACTTATGCTTTGAAGTCAAATTAAATTTATGAAATTCCTATTGATATGTCTACTAGTATTCTAATAGTAAATTTCCATTTTTATCAATTTAATTCGACCGTGAATATTAACGCTAAATACATCGCGATGTTTTAATGGTATCGCTTATAAATAATTATTTTTTATTAATTTTTTATATGCATTACCTTAACAATGACACGGATTTGCACAGTTATTTAAATGTAGTGTAAATGCAAAAATTCTTTATCAGTTTTTAGCTGACATTCTTGAAAAAAAGGCCAGCTTATGGATTTGACTATGTTTGTCTGTCCGTCCGTCTGTCTTGGTGTCCGAAGTCTTTATATTTATTAAGGGATTTGATATATTGCGAACTATTGACTAAAAAGTACAGTAATATAATTATAAAATAACCCATTAGAAAGTCATCTCTCTTTGAATGTGTTGTTCTTGTTTTTACATATTTCCTGATAATTTATGATTAGTTATCATCTCATAACAGAAAATTATGTTTAATTTTAAAAACTTTATAGTTGTTTTTATAATTAAGAACTTTTATTTATATTAATTTTTGTTTATAATTTTCGTTTCTAACAATGAATAGATTGTGAATGATTTGATTAGCACTAAATTACGTTCGATAAGATGCTTGAATTAGTTGCTAATTCGGTGCTGAATGCTGTCGTTGGTTGTTGTATATGCTGTGTGTGTTCAGTGTGTAATAACTCGATACTGCTTTTGATTGTTGAATCTGCTATGACTCGATGCTGCTGTTGCTTGTGGTGAGTCTGCGATCACTCATTGCTAATGAAGTTTGCGAAGAAAGGATTGTTGAATGAGTGGAAGTGTGTTCAGTGATCGAACTTAGTTTCCGACTCTTGTTTAACACTGGATTCCTTGTCTTCATCTCTGTGATGATATCGAAAACTTGATTGTCTTTATGAGGCGAATCTTCGTTTCGAAATGGATGCATGAGTTTGCGTCTTCCTTATGGTAAACAAGTTGCAAATTTACTAATTTTTATTCACGTGAGTTGCGTGACATCTAAGGTTAAAACATAATTATAGCGCTATTTAGCGTTTTTGTTAGGCGTTAATGCAGTCTCCGATATCTAATATCCTGCCGACTGCGCCAACTGTAGCAACACTGGAATCAGTACCGCTGAGTGGATGATATCATATACACCGTATTCGAATTAACAAAAAACAAGTACTTTATTAACACTAAATTAAGGTAAAACAAGAAAAAGTATAAACATACATAATGAGCTCACTTTGGGTTATATTATAAGTTAATTCATTAGGATATTACAAATTTTTGTGTATTAAATATTTTTTGACATTTAATTATAGTTTC
>JAQGAW010003325.1:0-12813 GCA_034698025.1 Phthiracarus crinitus | reverse complement strand
AGAGAGAGAGAGAGAGAGAGAGAGAGAGAGAGAGATCATTCTTAACTTTTGATTCTATTGTTGGCAAAGTATATTTTATTTTTAAGCAATCAGAACTTTTAATTTATATTTTGCTTAATCGAAAATTTTTTATTCAGTAGGTGTTATTCTCTAATGTAGTGAACGTCAAAAAGGTAGCGGACACAATTGTACCTAGCATTATAAACGACAATATTGAGGGACGCGAACGCTTAAAATTACGCAGAAATCCGAGCCTTAGGCTCATAATTGTTGTTTTATTAAACATTAATAGTTTAAAACTTCTAATAAGTTTTTCTTGAATTGAAAACTCAAAACGTTATTTAAAACAAATATTTTGATGCTTAATAAACAAATGTTTTGATATGACTTTTAGTCATTTAAAATACTAATTAGTTTTTATATGAAAATATTGTATTAAAGTTGAGATTATATCTCACTTGTTGTTGAGCAGTCGCTCCGATAAGTTGATTACACGTGTCGAGAATACGGTTCAGTTTTGTAACGATTATTAATGTGTATTTTCAATAAATAAAATTTCAATTTTACTGCAATTAATTGTTTGTGCATTTATTTAATTTAATTCGGTTTAAGATAGAATTAAACGTTCGATAAATTAGATAAATATAAACGAAAGAAGTTTCATTAAATACAATTAAATAGTCGATTGACATCAATGAGTTAATGCATGTGTTAATGCTATTCAGTGCTTCTCAGAATTGAGGTTTGAGGTTTCGGTTTAGTTCCGAATCAAACACATCTGAAGTGTTCTTCTGTGGACGAGATCACCGGTGTCGTACACACCCCCAGGCGAGTGTCTGACCAGTTCTGGTGTTCGCGCGTTCTGATCGACAGCTCCTTTCAATATTATCCAGAAATTTAAGTTATTAACCTATTTTGACACAATTTTTGGGTATTTTAGATATTCTAGATTTTTTGCTACATTTTTTAGCCGATTTTTGACCATTTTAGAAACATAAGTAAATATAAAGACCGGTCTACAGACATACAGACATCCCAAATTCAATTGCTCCTTTGACAAAGTGAGCTAAAAATAAATTTAATCTTAAATGTATTTTATAAAATTTTATCTTCTTTTGGATTTTCTTCTTTTGTTCCTACAATATTAAACGCAATTAAGCTATTTTTAAATAAATTACCTTACATTAAAAATTATTTAACAAAAACTGTAAATAAAATCAGCTGAATTACCTTTTCTATTTCCATAAAATTTTTAAAATGCTAAATTATAATATATTATAAACATAAAATGTTAAATAAGAAATGTGTAAAGTATGTAAAAATTTTTCAAAATAAGAAACAATTTATTTCATAATTATCTGGTTGTTCAAGAATATTCTTGATTTGTTAAAATAATACAATTAAATTAGTATGTTGTATGAATCAATACGAATTATTAGAAGATATATATAGATCAAAATTAAATTTAAATATAATTTCTGAAATTTCAATAACTGCGCTCCAATGCATTCATCATTTCAGTAAATTCATCCTAATCATTATAAATGTTTTTTTAAATAAAAACAAGTCCGTCTATTTTCATTTTTCCTTGTTTTTCATTATTTTTCATCAGTCGCTATTGTTGCGCGTGAATATTAAAGCATATAAGCATAGAGATATTAAAATTAGAAATACTGTACTGTATGCAACAATAGAGTTCGTATACTATCATAGCATAGTTTCCCTAAAACTGTTTGTTAAATTAAAATATCTATTATTTTAAAACAACTTTCAGTTAGTAATTCCATATTAAATTGAGACGAAAAAGAAATTTTAAAATCACATAAACTTTAATCGAGAAATGGAAACCAAAGATGAAAATAAAGTGACGGATAAGGAAAGAATAACAGTGACGACTGGAAAGTTAGCACTGATAGTGAGTGATAATAAAAACAATATGCAAACAATTCCTCTGAAATTATCAAGTATTAATAAAGAAGCGATTAATCTGGGAATAAAACATAAAACTGAAGTTCTTTGGGGAACACCTTTCGGTAATTGGATGAGAATTCCGACACAACCCGAAAATACAGCTTCCAGTAAAACAGGTGTTGGATTAAGTGTGTTAACAGCTATAGAAGATTTATTTGTTACCGAATTCGTTAATGTTTTTCGAAACATCAATGATCACAAACACGTCAATTATTTTTTGGTTAAGAATATCAAAAGCGAAAATCTATTTTTGGCCAAAGAAAGTGATAACTTTAAAGCAAAAAGTATTTGCGGCGTAAGCAATCAAACAGATATCAAATTCATGGACGGTTTCAATCGTGAAGTATTGTTTTGTCGCCAATTAATACGTTGTTTTCTTTACAATAAATTGGTAATGGAGGTAATGGTTCAACCATCCAAAAAAATTGGTTTTATATATGAAGACTCGAGTTTATCTACTCCTGAATATACTATTAAAGACCAAAAGCGCAACATTTTGTTGCGAATTAAAGGACAGAAAAATAAGATTTGCTGCAAATCATGCTCCAATATTGGATCATTTGATATTTATTCCAGTGATAACTCTAAGATCGGAATAATTCAAAACAAAGCATCAGATAAAAAGCATTTTAAAGAAAGTTTCGCAATATGTGGTAACTTTCCTTTGGGTTTAGATGTATTAACAAAAGCAACAATTATAGCCGTCATGTTTCTTATTAAGTCTTTGCATTATTATTATTAAATTACCATTTACTTTATCACATAACGTTAAAATGTTAATTAGCTATACGTTATCTGCAACGATAAATAAATTGTATAGAATTTGATAACTAAATCATTGAAATTGAATTGTGCTCTCTATCGATCAATAATATCACTTAATAGTTTCAAAATGACATAACAAACAAAATTTTGATGATACTGTGTATGTAGACTTAGTTTATTGTAAAATTAGTGCTTAGCATGAAATAATAATATATTGTATATTGAATATTGTATATTATATATTATACATTTAAATTAGTAACACAATAAAATACAATAAAATAAAAAGTCAATATAATACAATTTAATGATTAAATTCAAATACAAAAGCTATTTGATGAGTATATATACTGTTGTATATGTTATCTAATTTTTATGATGTTAATTACATAAGAGAATCATTATGTTCAACACATTGATTCCCTAAACAATTTGATTTTGCTTACAAAGTATGCTTCAAGAGCTTCAGCGCTTTGATAGAATGGCGAATTACGAGCATTATAATACCGACAGTTGTCAAATATTTTAGTTATGTCACCAATAAATTCCGCCAAATTGCGATACTTGTTGCCGTTCAATCGTTGCTCAATTGTCTTTAAATCTAATCACAAATATTCAAGTTATATTAATTCAAAATTTAGAGATAACGTATGTAGAGAACATACCCATCGGTTCCTTAATAACTTGGTAATAATCGGGCACTTCCTTAGAGTTAACAGGTTCCAAAAAAGGCCACGAATTTTTGTGCGTCTAAAGTATATTAAACAATAATCAAATTGGATATAATTTAGAAATTTAAGACACAAATTTGAACAAATCAAAAATATATAACACTTTTAAATATTAAGAAACGAATTAAGAAATACTATTATTATAAATCATTACCATAATACATATTATATTAACAAACATAAGTAACTAAATATTTTAAAGTAAAATTAGATTATTCACAAATAATTGTAAAGTTAAACACAAACAACTAATACTAATAACGGAATGAATGGTCACCTGAATAGATTTCAATAATTTCCTTAAATTATCCAAATCTTTGCTATCGATTTGTTTTAAGTTTGCGTGATTGATCTGTGAATCACTTTGGCAATTGGGACAAACATATTCGTCAATCGAATCAGCCTCTGATTGCAAAACTCCAACGCAACGTCCGTGAAACCAGTCTTGACAGCGATCGCAACAGATATAAAATTGACTTTCGTCGTAAGGTTGACGGCATAAACAATACACTTCTTTACCCTTTGATCTTTTTTCGCAATTCGGACATAAATACTGAGCCATTTTCTTAGCCTGTATTTCAGTGAGACCAACGCAGTCAACGTGAAACCAATTGGAACACTTATCGCAGCCTACCATAAGTCGTGATCCGTCGTAAGGCTTTCGACAAATGCAATAAAGAGCATTAGTCTTCATATTTCGATTTGATTGGTGATTGCCTGGAGAACGAGATTTTTTAGGTGAACTTGAAGGGCAATGTGATGAGGAATTGTGTCGCGATTTCTTTTGTTTTGGTGGACGAATATCCATCATATCATCAAAATCATCTTCAATTGTCAGATTACTTCCAGAATTGTTTAGTTTGCGTTTAACGCCCGAATTTACTTTTTTCGGTGACGTAAGAATAGTATTTGTAACTGTTTTTACTTTATTGACATTAAATTTATTTATAGGTGACGCTTGTTTGGTAACTAATAAAGAACTAATTTCATTTTGCACCTCAACTTTTAAATCTTTTTCAAGTAATGCTCTCCTCTTTGCGATATCCTTTTTCAGTAGTTCTGTGTGTTTGAACAGTAAAACTTGCAACTTATTTGAATTTTGACGAAACCGCTTTTCCTCACTCGACTCTTTAACTCTTTGTCTTCGAACTAAATTCTTTTCATCCTTTTCTATTTTATCTAACATCGATTTGATAACTAATTGACAGGTTGATTGTATAGTCATCTCTTCTTTTTGTTCGCCAAACAATAATACCTGATTTTGTTTGGCTTTTGTTCGGTTCGCTTTCGAACTGGAACGCGATCCGACCTGAGATTTAGTTTTATTATTAGGTGTTGCGTTCACTATAGGTGTTACAACTTGTCCTGTTTTTAATTTAACATTAGTCTCCTTCTGTTCCTGATGGTGTCTTTGCAAAGCCATAAGTTTATGTTGGATTTCTGGCGCTACGTTTGGGTTCATTAAAGCCTGCCTCACTATTTCGTGAGTCATTTCTGCTGTGAGAACGAATTGCTGTTGAGAAGCGATTTGTGGAGTGGTTTGAGTTTGATTCGGAGATTTCTCTGCGTTAACAGTTGGCATAGTAATTGGCGATTTAACTTGTATAGTATTAACCGTCATATCTTGATTGGGAGGTGTTTGGGTTTGCGTTGCGGGCGATGGCTGTACTTTTGGCTCTATGCGTACAGTCGCCACAATCGGCGGCTGTTGAACTGTCGGCTGCGGAGGTCGCTGTGGTGTGGTTTGAATTGTAGTCACACCACCAACAGAATTAGCGTGAACTGAATTGATTTTTACCTGAATTTTGCCCGTTTGTAAGTGTTGAGCTAATATTTGATTTAATTGTTGTTGAGGCGCTTGAATTTGAATTTGTTGAGGTTGTGGTTGTATTGGTTGCACAGTTTGTTGTTGCTGTGGCCTCATTTGTATCAATTTTGCCACCAATGGCTGTCCAGTTGGCGATGTATTATTGGAAACAATTCTAATTTGCGAGGTTTGCGGTTGCAATCCAGCATTTTGTACAACAGTGGTCGCACCCGATGACACTATTTGTATGGAATTTGTCAACATATTAGCTGTTGTCGAATTTGGTTGAGTGTTAATTGCTATCTGCAACGGCTGACTACCACTTATAGCAGACAACGGAATCTGAAGAACTTGCATCCTTCCATCAGGAAATCGAATCGGAAGTTGAACATGTCGTTGCAATACTTGCGACGGTTGCGGCGTTTGTTGTACTGTTGGCTGAGCTAATGTCGGTCGAACTTGATTTGACAGTATGATAGGTCGTAATGATGTTTGTTGTCCAGTAGGCGTTCGTACCACATATGTTGTGGTTGGAGTTGCAGTACGAGTAACTGTTTGATTAGTAGTAACTGTTGATATTGTGGATGTCTGCGCACCAGTTAATGGAGTGGTGCTTCGTATTATTATTTGCTGTCCCGGAGATTTACCTTGAAATACTGATAATGGTATGCGAAAGGTTTGTCCTGTAGGTGTTCTAACGGTAGCAAATGTGGCCGTTGTTGCAGATCTGGGAGTCATTGTTGTAGGCGTTACAACAGGTGTCGTACTTCTAGACGTAAATATCCGTTTCATATTTCTGTTTTGTATTATACTCGTAAACTTAGTAGTAGTGGTTGGTGTTGTAGCGGTGGTTACAGTTGTGGCCTTAGCCGCTGCTTCAGCCAATCTCTTCGCATGTAACGCTTCTCTCTGTTTTTTAAGTTGTTCTTCCATTTGTTTTTTAATCTTCTCCGCATTTTCTCTTTGCGCCTGTTCTGCAGCCTTTTGTTTGGCCTGTTGCTGCTGCTTCTCTACCTTTTCTCCGAATTGTCTTATTTCCCATAACTCAAGATCTTCTTCGGGAACCCAACATTCAGTGACTGATGGACCTTTGTGTTGTGGCGATTCCGGACGACGTCTTTCTCTTAAACCACTTCTAATTGGCGTTGATTTCTCTACAATTCAATAATATTTCAGACAATGTAAAAACACATATCAAAATATAATCAAAATGGAGATAATTTAACATTATTTTCGAGAGTAAATCGATCGACTAAATTGAGGCAAAAAATACATATCAATTAAATACCTCTTGGCTTTGAAGGCAATTCTATTGGAACAATAATTCTTCGAACCAAGTATTCAGATCGTATACCAAAAGGCGCGAGATCTCTCCTTTTCAATATTTCACTGGTTTGGACTTCGGTTTCAGTGGTAACAGTATTGGCACCTGAAGGAGGAGGCTTTGCGGCCAAATCATCCCATCGAACATTAGCCCACAATACACGCAATTGACTGGAAACGCCATGAATTGATTCAATCTTCTGATTGCGAAAAAGCCAAGAAGTTCTGAACAGTGGCCTTGGAGTGAGTCCATACGGCCAGATATAGTTATTCACTTTTGCAGTGTAACTAAAACCACTAACTTCTCTGAGCGCTCCGTTGCGCGCCAAACGTTTCAATTCAAATTGAGGCAAAATCAATATTGATTTTCGTTTTCCTTTGCAAGTCGTAAATCTCGGACATTGCGGTAACTGTCCTTTCGCGTGCTTTCTTCCGATTTTCTTACCAATCTGTGTCACACCATTTATTTTGATAATACGCGCCAAAGTTATTTTATCACAACAATTAGCAATTATGCCTAATTCTTCATCTTTTGATGAGTCGAACTCAATAACGCTTCCTTTTTCCTCTTTTAAACCAATCGCAAGCTTTTCCTTATCCTTAGCCTTAAATCTACAAACAGTTGAATAACATTTATTGATGTTTTCTTCGTTATCGTTTGTGGATCGACACGACGGCGAATAACATTTGGCAATTAAACTTTCTTCTTCGACATTTGGTTCATTTTTAACCTGAATGTGCTCGTCATTTACAATTTCTTTCTTAATATTATTATTTTCTCCATTTGAATTTCCTTCAATTTCCTTCATCATAATTCTACGTTCTAATAAATAATCTAAAACTTTACATCTTTTATACAATTTCGGATAAACTATTCGTTTATCCCCATCTTCTGCCAAATGTTTTGATATATTAATAGTGGATATTTGCAAAGATTCTTGTGTTACTATCACTTTAATAGGCTTGCATTTGTTTGGAGGCGTTTGTGCTATTCTTGTGCAACTCCTCCAATACCATCCGCCGCGACCCGTCAATCGATATTCTTCTCCCTTTTGTTTCCAAATTTGATGCTTAATACGCCCCAAAACGTATCGAACGCCGATTCCAATCCTGAATTGAATGTCTTGATCTTCAATTTGTTCCCGTCTTTCTCTTTTTTCTTGTTTCTTTCTTTCTTCTCTGTCAATAAAAGTAGTGCGTTGTAAATGAGTATATCCGAGTGATTCGAGCCATGAAGGGTTAAAAAGGACGGGTTTCATAGAAGATTCAAGAATACACAATGCGAGCGCAAAATCTTTAGCATTCGAACACATATTAACAGCTTTAAGCCAATTCGGTCGATGTAACGGCCAATTTTGATGTAAAAAAGGGACAGAGAGTTGACTCTCAAGTTGTAGTATTGTTTGCCTTAAAGTAGCAATAAATAGCGATCGCGTTCCGAACGGAGTTCCCTGCCATTTAAGATCAGAAGCAGCCGTTAAACTAAATTTATGGCTCAATTGGCGCTTTTTATCCCTTTCTTCCGAGTGTTGGTGTTTATTTAATGAAAGAGAATTACTAATAAAGTTATTTTGATAATTTTTATAGTTTCCTTCCATTCCCAGTTTAAACAATATATTATTATTAAAAGCACTCGAAGATGAAAGAGCTTTTTTCGTGATGCGAGTCAATTCTCCATCTTTATTAAGAACGAGAAGTGTGTCGTCATCTTTAACGTTCGTTAAATTATTAAATCGATTTTTTAGTGGATCCAAATTGATTTGCTTTGGTTGGATTGAACCGGTTTTGAGTCTCGTCAAAATGCCTGCTTTAGGACTTTCTCCGTTATCTTTAGTATCTTCACATTTCTTTTCGTCTTCATTTTTTTCCTCGCTATCATTGCTCTCTTCTTCACTTTTGGATCCGTTTTGCTTTCTGTCTGTTTCATTATTGCTCTTCTTTTTATTTTCCTCTCTTTCGGTTATAGATTTATTAATTTTTTCATTTTCCGCTTCCAAATAGCTCTTTCGCGGCCCTTTCACAGCATTGGTTAACTTTTCGGTAACTTCCATCTGTCGAACAATGTCTTCCATCGATTCTTCAATATTTTTACATAAGTCTGATTCATAGTCTTGAGAATCAAGACCACGCATAAGTTCGTCGAGCTGTGCTTTGGTTGAATAATACCAGGTCTCACTGCCATCTTCAGACTCAACAAATATTCGACGACATAAAAACCAATATTTGCGATCGTGTCGATCCCATCCAAGAGGTTCTTGTCTCGAAAGGAAACCACTTTTTTCGTACTCACTCACACAATCAGTAACACCGCTAATATAGTTACTTTTACAAACAGAACAAATCCACTCTTCATTCGGTACTTCAACGAGAGGAGGATCGAGACAAGAGAGATGGAACACAGCCGGACACGTCTCGCAGCATAACAAGTCTCCCAACTTGTGACACACTCTGCAGTGATCGTCATGTTTGATAATTCCTTCATTTACCAAATCCTCGCGAGCGGGTGTTGACGTTAAGAATTGATCACAGAGATGTTGCAATACACGCAATTTTTTATTTACGTGATTATATGGATATTCGCAACCATTTAAACATTCATCAATAATAGTTCGATTAGAGTTCATGTCAGCTGATAAGTAAATTCTAAGCACATCCGGCCAAGTAATGTAGTCATTGAAAAATAAATAAATATTTATTGAATCTCTAAGATCTTGTGGTCCAAACCATGTATTGGTCAAATCATCTTCACGTATAAGAGCCTTAAGCAATTGTATGTGAATTTCAGATAAAAGGTTGCATTGTTCGTCGATTAGAAGTGATGCACAGAAGTCCTCGAATCGAAATGGTGTTAAACGTAATATATTTCGAAAATGTCTCAATACTTCATAAACGCATACAGTTTGCATTAAATACTCTCGACTTACGAGAAGATCATCAGATGATTCCGGAAGATTTAATTCAGGAATTTCCGCGTTCTCGTAAAATAATGGACTTTTGATGCGTGGCGTACGAAATGGTGGCCTTTTTTTAGGCGAACCTGATTGTGATGAGCCGTCATCTGATTCCACGTCTTCGTCATCAATCTCTAACTCATCCATTTCTGATTCTTGAGTGAATTCGTCGCTTTCGTATTGATCAGAATCATAGGGCGTTAGCGCACCACTTCCAGCCACGTCTTCGTCATACGCGTCACTTTCGTCACTGTCTTCCCATTTCTTTCTCTTATTCCTACCGCTGGCACGTGTTTTATATTTCGATGCGTTAGTACTGTTCGACGCATTGCTCGTCTCATCGAATTCATTTGAGTTATTTAGTCCAACACTGGTACCACTTCCAGGGTATAGATATCGCGGTCTTTTAAGAGCGGCTAATCTTTGAGCGGATTCAGCATTCTTTGGTGGTCTTCCGCGTCTGCTCGACGCTCGGCTTCGACCTGTCATTCTCTTTATAATCAAATAATATTAATGTTTATTATTGTTATTATTACGGTATTGTGTATGTCTAGTGTGTATATCATTAGCAAATTTTTAGAATTATTCTCAATTTATTGTATATTATTTTATAGTGATTTAAGAATTAATATTTAATTGAAACTAAAACATAAAAATAAAGTTTATATAAATAAATAGGAACTAAAACTTAAATTTAGTGCTAAAAAGAGAGAAATAAAATGAATGATTAAGTAAAATTAAATATAACTATTTCGGGTCCAAATACTGATAGGAATATAGGCGTAACATGTATTGAATAATAGATAATTATATCACTGTTTTATAATAAATTACACGATATGTTACATCATTTGGTTGTGTTCGCGCGAATTATTGATAACATTATTAACTAATATAACATTTAATTGTATGAAATTGAAATTAACGTTTTATGAACGAAGTTTGTTATTCAATACACTATTGAAATATCTGAGCAAAACGTAAATACAAAAAATTTAATATTTAATTCTATTTGTTTGCTTAAATGACTGGAATCGCTTTAATAAGCCGTATTAATAGCGAAAATGATAAATAAATCGTATTATAATTACCGGTATTAATAGTTACGTTTAAAATCGTTGGGACAGTAGTTGTTGTGAAAACACGTTCAAAACAGCTTCAAATGGTTATTGGCTCGAAATTAAACCCACTTTTATTGATAAACTATCGCTAAATAAACACATTTTCACGATTTGGTTGTAAAATATAAACTCTCATATATTTAAAACTGTTAATAATATAATATATTGTTCATTAATAAGTAATGAATGGCTGATAAATGAATGGAACAAATTCATCAAACCATTCAATCCAATATGGCTTACCATTGAAATTGTTATAATTATGTGCAACCGTTCATCACTAGATGGAGGTATTATCGCATCAACGCATTCAGTAATCGGAAAATACTGCAATAATACTATTCTATATATTTTAGGATCGCATCGATACTCGCATCCAATACAATACTCAATAACATTACAGTTACTCTAACTGTTACATCAACTCAACTCTCTCTCAAATGTAACATTCAATACAATTCAATACATTCAACGCTCAATTTGTTACAACTATTTATCGGCCATTTGTCTGTTTAGAGCGAATTGAGTGCGCGTTTTTTACAATCGAAACGTTTACTGGTTTTACTTATTATTCGCGAAAATGCCATCAATTCGTCACGAGTTTATGATTGAAAACTCGTAATGATATCAATTTAAAAATATTAGAAACAATATCTATGTGTTGAATATAGTATAATATATAATATACAACAGCTGTTCTCCCAATTGATTATAAATGAATACTAAACTCATACTAATCTAAACAAAATTGGTTGCATTTCTTCTCTGATTTGTCTCAATTTGGTTCTCTATAACCAATATATGGGTTTTTCTATTTTTCTAAGTGTGAAAACAAGTTTTCACAATCACTTAATCACGTGTTTCTAACTGTTTAATGTTTAATGATGTTTACAATGCTCTTGTATTCTATTATTTCTTTGGCTTAAAATATTACGTTATTTCATATGTAAAGCAATGATAGCATTGAAGATGTGTTTAATATCTTATTGGAAATGAGTAACAATATCTTTATCGATATATCGGATCAGTAATAAGCGAATACAGTATTAGTTGATGAAAGTGGAGAATTGTGGTCCAGGAGTGGCATCAGAGCTCTACACATACGGATGCGGTTCGGGTTCGTTGCGATTGTCATCAATCCTGGACGCGTCACATGTCAGTGATATATATGGTGGGTCTTCGAGTGCATCACAATCGCAACGAAGCAGTGGCGCGTCTCTTCTGTGTCGTTGTGGTTCTGGTGGAGCACTACTGCCCACAACCGCTCAACACCACCACAACCAACAACAACAACACGAGCAACAACTGCTGCAACACCAACAGCACAGTGAACTGATAGGGTGTTCGCGTGGCGTGCAATCACTACCGTCCACACCAAACTCTTATCGTCGACCCATTTCTCCATCTTTCAGGACTTATTGCTTGAACAGTTCAAACGCAGGAGTAATCGGTTCGTGTGGTGATGACCCGTGTTATGCATTGTATGGCACAGGCTCTGGCACTGCTCCTTCCACTATAGGTTCTGACTGTAATGCCGGACCAATGAGTGAGAGTACCATATTAGCCAGTAATATGGGTAACGAAGATCGAAACACTCCATTCCGTGCTTTGCATCACTGGACACAACAAACGCATTTGCGTTATCGAACCACATCTCAGCCATTGATGAAACTTTCCACTCTAGTCATTGTATTGCTAGCATTTCTTATTATCGGTTTTATCGTTCTCTCGCCATTATTTCATTATCTTATGTCATGAAATTAAGTTATGTTTAAAATATTTCATTTGTTTAAATACTTTCAAATATTAAATATCTGTTAAGATTCACCGAATCTAATAAATTATTAATATTTATTAATACGGTATTTATATTATTCCTATATTTATAGGATAAGAATATTCTAACAACTAATAAATACTAATTAGAAATATTTATCTCGTGGAAAACATTACTTATCAATAACAGTACTCGTAATGTCGGGTTCGGGTCGTGTACACCGCTTTGTCTGATTGGTTGGTGCTTAACGCTCGGGTTTTAAAATTTTTTGAATATTCCTAACAAACCAATAGAGATGAGCATTTTAGCGGTTAACTTTTAACCCAAAAAGTTAACTCGGTTAAGTTAAAGGTTAAAAGTTAAAATT
>JAQGAW010003324.1:0-12815 GCA_034698025.1 Phthiracarus crinitus | reverse complement strand
AGGGTTCAGGTTGGTTCGGCTGGTATAGGTTTCAATTGGTGGTGTATTTTCACAATTTCAAACCATTTTCTCCCGACGTAGTCGGGCTAAAACTCTAGTTTTCGATAAAATTAAGGGTTTCTGTGACCAAAAACACTTAATTTTCTTACTCGCCATACAAGCCTGGGTTTAAACTAGTAGTTGCGTCGAAGAAGGAATATAGACCACAGAAAACAGGGTAATCAGTACGCACAACATATCCATTAAGTATATATTGATATTTTTCGCAATTAATTATTGCTTTTCCAAAATAGAGTAGAGTTTTTTCCCAAGAAAATAATGCTTTTCATATCATATCTGACGTCAGATGCTTTGGAGTCATGAACTGTCGAGTTTTTATAGCAAAACACTTAAATTTGATTATATGAATAAAAAAAATAACTTTAATTGGCAAACACAACGTTATTCCAACAGAAATTCTTGTGTTTGAAGCAACAGTCTAACCAAGTTTGACAATACAATGCTTGTCTTTCGTAATCCATCGTATTTTTGTAGAGTATAATTTTAGACAACCTGATGACTGAAGATGTGTACAGTTTGCACTTCTTTTATATTTAGCAGTGTTTCTAATTCATTTATCTAAAACTCGACCGAAATTTTGACCGATTTTAGTCATATATTTCAACTGATAACCGACCATAAATTGTATTTTTTCTGACCAATAAATTATGTGCTCAACTATCGTACATACAGATCGACAGATAAAGTGGACGGACAGATATACTCAAATCTAAAAGCTGGACTCTGTACAAGAAAACCTGTTAAAATTATTTGCAACATTTCAAAATAAAGCTCTTAGTATTTAATAATAAAATACTTAATTTTAATATTAATTTTTTTTGAATAAGATTATTTTAGAAGATGAATCAAAATTATTAGAATTATAAAAATATTTTGATATTCGTGATGAGACCAGTGAAGAGACTTTAGCCTTTTTAATGGTAAAATATCGTTTAATAATCGTTAGAAATAATTGATCAAATAATTAGAAAAATCGTTTGAAAGAAGTTATCAAAAACAAAACTATTTCATAATCTGGTTTAGGGTTTCAAATCAAAAAATTTCAACAAATTTATATACCAACTTATTGATTTCCATTATTATTGGTTTTTTAGTAAAAGGGTATTTTTATAATTTTTACAAAATAACTTCAAAAATACGCCCTTACAAATAGTCGTTGGATTTAAACGACAATTAATTTACTTTTATCATTAAATTATAATTTTTCAATAAAATTTCAATCGTTTAAAATTAAATAAAATCGTTTAAAATGAAAATTATATATCGTTTTAAGCTCACTTTAACTAAAGGAGCTATTAGATTTGAAATGTCTGTGTTTATGTAGATCGGTCTTTATATTTATTAAGGGATTTTTTCTTTAAATTAATAAAGGGATTTTTTTAAAAAAATCATTGTTAAAAATGGCTATTCTGCATTAATGCCTCACTATTGTTGTATTTTCACGTGATTTAACTAATAGAAACTTCAAATACAACATACAGTTAAATCTCATAACAATAAAAGTATTTTTTACTGATATCTTTTTCGCAAATAAAATATAAAATAAAATTTAACTTAAGCCAAAATTCTATAAATCAGTTTTTAAGATTATGTAAACGTAAATAATTAAATATAGGTTAAGTTAGATTTGGTTTGGTTATTTCAGGTTACGTTAGGTTAGGTTAGGTTATGTTTTGTTAGATAAGGTTTGGTATTGTTTGGTTTGTTATAGTATGGTATTGTTTGTATAGTTTTGGTTTGGTTTGGTATGGTATGGTTTGATTTAATTTGATTAGGTTAGGTTATGTTAGGATAGATTAACTAATTTCAAAGTTTTGTGTATTTCTGTAAATTATTTTGTTTTACTTTAGTTTATTAACTAGGTTACACTGTATGTTATAATAAACTTTTAAATTGTTAAATAATATCACAATTATAACAATAGTGAGGCTATAATGCAGTAAACCCTTAAAAATACTCCCTTCTGGCTTAATATGTGCTAATATTGCTTTAAAATGGCCAAAAATGGATAAAAATGAATTATATATATGTTTAAACTAGGACAAATATGCATTTTAAAAGGCTAAAAATGGACAAAATAAATGATTTAAAATGGGCTATAAATAGGCTTTAAAATATTAAAAAATAGCGTTAAAATCTATTAAATTAAAATCTATTAAAGCTATATCATATTCGCTTTTCTAATACTTTTGAGTATCCGCTTATCAACAATTTAAGTGATATTGACTCGACGAAAGCTAAAACACAACTGAATCCAAAATCTTAAAACACTTACTGAAGTACTATTTATAACAATATTTAAATCTTTAAGTTTTTTCAATGCAAAAAATACAGTTAAAGTAAAAAATGCGTAAAAACAAAATAAAATAAAGTTGACCAACAATTGAAAATATAATTAAAAAGTCACAAAATATTTAATACACAAAAATTTGGAATATACTAATGAATTAACTTAGAATATAAAACAAAGTGAGCTCATTATGTATGTCATACTCTTTCTAGTTTTAAGTCATAATAGTTAAAAGTCATCTATATTTTTTATTCCCATGAATTTGGGATTCGTTTTAAAGAATCGTTAATTAACGATTTTCGCGTCTCTATTCATTATAAGCATTCTGATGAACACATATCACATTAGCTTTAGTTTTGCGAAAAACTAAACATTCTTTGAAATATTTATTCAATATAAAAACTGAATTTTCATCAGAAGAATAATTGAAATCTTAGTTCGTTTTGAATTTTGATAAAATTGTAATTTAAACTTTTAAAATGTTGATAAATATTACGATAAAGTAATTTGGAACTTTGATAATCAAAAGAATTAAGTAAACAATTTATAATGACAATAATCAAAGAAAAATTTGTGTTTTAAAATATATTTCAAAACTAGTAGCAAAATATTAATTAAATATTTTTAAGATTCATAAATAATGCAAGAATTGTTACGTTAAAAGTTAACGGTTAACATAACATTATCACAAATGTTTAACTTTAAACCTTTAACTTAACTGAGTTAACAGTTCGAGTTAAAAGTTAACCGTTTCTATGATTATCTCTACTATAATGTTTGCCATTCATATTTGATCAAATAATTTACTGTCAGTAATGCAATTAAAATCGAGACATAAAAAGCTAACTTGCAGTTTATTTTATTTACAATTGATAGCTTAAATAATTTTTTAAAACTTGTTTTGAAAACCATTCAGTTCTGAAATAACTAAGTTTAAATGATAATCACAAGAAAATATTATAAAAGATATATACTTTGTACAGTTTTAAAATTTCCATAATCTACTCATTGTTTTATCACTTATATATGCATTTTTTATGCTTTTCGAATGAAAATATTAAAAATTTAATTTTTCATTGAAAGTTATAGTTTTCAGTATTCCAATTATTACATTCATAGTCAAAACTATTGCTTTAACATTTTTATGATCAACGTTTGTGATCATAAATTTTGTGAATAATTTTGGCGTTTCGAAGGTTTATTATTCACCTCTTATTTTTCAAAAAAAAACTTTTTGATATTTTTTGTATTTACTAAGTTTAAAGTTTAAAGGCATTTGGGAGAGAGTATAGTTTTTTATAATATAATATTACATATCAGAACTATGTTTATTTTTTAAAATGTTATTCAATTAAATTCAATTAAAAAATTATCACAAACGTTGATTTTCAAAAGAAAATTGTAAGAAATTATTTATATATGTTGACTGAAAACATTACTCTATGATAACAATTATTCTTAATTTTATTATAACAATTTTTAAATTTAAAATTATTATAATATTACCGGTCGCTTAAATTAGTTTTTTTTGGTTAAGAAATTAGAATTACGATATTAACAAATAAGAACTGATGTAACATTCTTTAATCAGAATTAATACATTTTTATTATAAACATCCCGTTATAAATCTTTAGTTTACATAACTTTGACAAATATAAGTGAAAAATATCTTACAGGTCATTCATTATTTAACTGCAATTTCATTTTAGAACAAATCTTATTATGAACTCATGATGAAATAACTTATTACATCCTTTTTGAAATTTCTAACAACAATAAACTCAAGGAAATGACTAAACTTTTTTCCAGCTTAAAAACAAATAAAAACTTGATATTAAATATAATCTCAAAAAAGTAATTATTAAAAAATTAGTTTTTATGTTTCTTGTTGGAGACAGTGTTTTTCGAAAAATTAATTTATCGTAATTAAAAAAGGAAAGCTCGGGAAAGAGTCGCGAAACGTGACGCCACAAACGTTATATCATTATATCTTTATGGTTGAATAAAAATTTTTATCATTAATGATAAGATTGCTTCAAAGATCTAGTAATTTGCGACGTTTATTTAAATTTTTTTATAAACAAAAAAATCAAGTTCAGTTTAAAAATTCACATTTGTAGATAAAGTTTTTGGGAAGATTTTTTCCCGGAAATTTAAGTTTTCTTTTAATAGTTTTCGTTAATATCCAATTAAATTTCTTTTAAATGGTTATAATAAAAGTGAAATGTTGTCGATTATTATTTTCATTAAAGTAAATTAATATATATAGATATATATAAGTTATATATATATCTTATTTATGTTTTCAAACATGAAACAAAAATAAGTTTTCTTATAATTTAATGTATTAATTTGGGATAACAAACAAAATAATTGTGGTTAAAATTTTATTAATAACGGTTTTTTAATACTAATATACAAAACTCCATCAACCAATAAAAATTGGTTTCATTATAGAATTTCCCGAAAGTAATATAGAAAATAAACAACAACTGCGCAATTATATCTTAATATACATCTTTATTCCTCTATTCCTCGAAATGTGTTAAAAACCATGAAAATATAAACTTTACCAAAGAAAACAACATAAACAAGCAAAACATTCGGTGTAATGACTTGAGAAGTCAAAGCACTTATAATGACACGCCGTATGATATGATGTTTATCACATCATTTTGATACAACACCGCAAAAATACTTTGTTTTCAAACGAAAAGATAAGATAATATCGCATCAATTGATATGGTTATAAATTTATTAATTAACAAATCGATTATACAATAAATCAAGGTTGAAATATCTATTATTGTGTACTCATTCTACCTTATAATCCAATGTTGCATATCTATGCGACATGAATAACATTAAGTATTTGAAGTTAAAATATATAACTATAGTTTTGTGTTTTGACGATTTTTCAAAAATATTTTCTTAGATATCAGTTTGTATCAAATTAATCAAATTCACACCGATTCTGTTGATCTCGTGTGTAATAACGATAAGTAATAATGAGAACGAGTCTTGAATAAAAATTGAGTGATTAGGGTTGTGACCAAAATACGAATATAATATGAATACATAAGTTAATTCTTAAGTCTTATTGGTTTATTTTGTTACAAATTAACAATATATTACATTGTTTGCAAACGATAATTTTATATTTTCTGGATATATAAAATTGCGTTTCAATGCCCTGAAAATTTTTAAAATCAATTTATATTTCAAAAACCTAAAGTTTCATAGGTTAATGGATTTTAACTTATCGTAAAATTAAATAAAATACAATGTTAAACTTAAAAAGACTTCATAAACAATAAGTTATTATGACACTACTGTTTGTCTTTAATTAAGAGAGCTTACAATCTTAAATAATCGCAATGAAAATAATTAATTTTCTCTTATAAGCACATAATTGCCTTAAAGGTTTTATAGTGAGTTAAAATGTTTATTTGAGATTACACTTTCAAATAACTTAGTTTAACCAGTAGTAAAAAATTAAATAAAACTAAGCTTATGTTCTAATTAGCAATGAAGATAATCCAAGAAAAATGTTAGCAAAGTGTGATTTACTAGTGACAACTAACAAATAAAGCTGTAAGTTGTTGGCTCAACAAGCGATTAATGTTAGGATCATAGCCCTTCTATTTAACGTATTCATAAATCGAGATATTTTTTATACATAAGGCGTCAAATAGGATTAATTAGTATTAAATAACTCAGGTAATTACTAAAGTCTTGTTGACGCCTTATGTATAAAAAAATTCTAACTTTTGATCAATACGTTTGAATCATTATATGTCCATTACGTATGCTTTCTATCTAAATGTATATTTTCTTTTCAGTGTTTATCAATCCAGGCTTTATTTCCCTGACATCTCCAAAATAAATCTCAACATCTCATAATTATTTTATTAGGATAAGTAGGGATTAAATGTATTCCAAGTTTTATGTTAATGTCATGCTACAAACTTTTGATGTAAATCTTAAATGTAAGCTTCTTTTCCTGCTTTTTAGCTCTTTGATGAACTATATATACATATCGCTATCGAAATTATGGTTAAATGGAAATTGAAGCTCACAACTCAAACTTCTAACAAGAAGGATATTTTCATTGAGAGCTCATTTATTCATAGGTTAATATAAATTTATATAATTTACAATGTTATAAAGCTTTAAACATATGTGGGGAAGATGTCAAATCCCTTTATTATTATAAGAATGGATGAAAAATCCCTTTAATATTACAAAACTGCTAACAGATATAGCAGACATAGCCAAACCTATAAGCCTCGTTTTTAGTCAAGCTTTTTAGACAAAAAACTGAGCTAATAAAAGAAGTATTTAAAGATGCATCACTAGATTTTGCACAAATTATATCATACAAATGAGGTTTTCAATGTGCTTTGTCTTCTTGAGAGCAAAATATTAATTTAAAGATATGGGATTTGTAAAACAAATTTGCAATTTAAATTATAATCCAAATATTAATTTCGAAACTTGGATATTATTAATATTTAAAACTTATAATAATTGTTGCTAACCATAACATATACAGAACTCAAGAAACTGATGCTATGCTTAAGCTTGATCTTAATGAACTTTATTTTAATCTCATATATACATTAAAATTTCATAATATTATGTTAAACTTAATACACCCTATTATTTTGAGTTTCAGGCTTTAAAACTCACTTTAGAGTTGATTAGTAATATAGCTTTAGTGGAAATAAAAATAAAATACTGTTCACGTATTCCTAATCTATTTTGTGTAAAACTGTATTTCGGTAATTCAAATAAATTAAAATATTTATTTTTTAAAACATCCTAAAACTAAAAGTGTAATGAAGATTCAATTATTTCATAAATATATTTATTAACTTAATTGCTTTATTTATATTAATATATCGATTTATATTTAACATTAAATTAAAAAATAAAATGAGTTTAACAATGGATTGGCACAGTATAGTACATTATATCATATTTTGATAATAAAATACAAGTTATAATATTTTTCATTAAAATTAATAAATATTTATATATTTTAACATAAAATCTCGTTTTTAAAAAATATATAATTTCGGTGCTTATTTAATAAGACAAATAAACTGATTGTACAGTTAACATAAAAATTTGAATAATTTTTTCATATTTATATTTAGGAATATTTAAAAGTAATACCGTATATGTAAATCTGAATGCGAATTAAATAAAATTTGTTTTAAGATACAGCAATACTTTAAATATTAATGATTAGGATAATCAATCAGAATTGATCGCTAAACTAGAATTTTCACTGTTCCCAACGTAAGACAATTCTTGTATTGGACTTAAAGCTACTTTTTGTTTATTAGCGTTTGATTCGATGGAAAACGAAGGCTTTTTAACTAATCCATGAAAAAAATCATAACAAGTATCTAAAGAAGAGTTTAGCTCGGAATCGTTAAAATTTTCTAATGATTGCCTTCTTATCGAAAACCTGGAATCACTTTCTTTGACAATCGTTCCATTAGAAAATGCGAGACTAAATGGTGCAGAATTTCTTCGTTGACTGCGATATAACATATTCGACGAAAAAGTAGACGTAGAAATTAGCGAATTCCAACCATCTCTGAAAGACGATTGGGATCGCAGTGAAAGCCGTCTATCGATTTCAATAGATGCCTGCTGTTCGAATAAGTATCTCTGAAAACAATATATGGTAAGTTTAAGAGATTACAAGTTTAATGCGGACTTAATTAAGAGGAATACTAACCTGGAATAATCGTTTGCATGTTTTTCTCAGTGCTTTACTTTTCACGCCATAAACATAACCATTTACAAGAGGCGTTAGAGTGAAGAGCATTGTTGCGGATGATGTCCAGTAATCATCAAACATTTGATTGGTAAACACTTTGTAAGCGTATATAATAAAATAAGGAAGTGTCAAAAAAATGAGTGAACCAACCAATTGAAAAATTGTGAAAAAAGCATTTTTTCCTTTGTATTTTTTTAAGTAATTTGACGCGTGATTTGTCTGATGAGTTACCGTCGCTTGAGCTCTAATAGTAATCTCATAGATTGCAGAAATAATACGATGTCTATGGTTACGCGCTATGATTAAGATATGAATGTTACAAATACATATAATAATTACAGGAAGCAAAACTGATATGAAGTATAGTGCCATATAAAATGATTCGAACGCATTAATCTTAATGCGTGAACACGTTATTACACATCCACTGTGACTCGAAGAAAATTTATATTGACAGCAACCAGCGAGTGGTGGCAAAGCGAATAAAATTAAGATAATCCATATTGAAATTAACGAAATCGTAGTTTTTCTGACATTGATTAAGCGAGAGTAACGTAACGGCTTAATTATTGCTACATATCTGTCTAATATGAGGCCACATATCGTCCATAACATACACAGCGGCAAAACAGTCCAAAGACTTCCCTGAAATTTACAAATAATTTGTTCGTAACTTTGTTGAGACGGAATGGGAATGCTGTGATCGAGTTGTGGAGGTGTTTGATCGTGTATTGGTGTTTGTGTTGCAGGAACTGTTTGTTGCATTAGGAAACTCATCCATGTGTTGCAGAATAGTATAACTAAGCATATTGTCGTGTCTGCCAATGCCATCAGCAGTAGCAGTACATTGTTAGTGCTCACTGTCGAGCAAAGTAATACAAATAATATGTAACCATTAAATATAAGACCGACGAACGCAGATATAGCTTCACATATCACATAAAACACATTAATCGGGTCTAACATGTTAACAATTTAATAGTTAACTATTGTATTAACAAAGTATGCAATTATTACTATTACTACATTCAAAACAATATATTTTTAGCAATTCTTATGCAATAACATTCTCAGTGCAGACTTGTTGCCAGAATTGTTAAGCATTAGAGAATTAGCGACAGCACTAAAAGTTTAAAAAAGATTATTGCATTTGAAATGTGCAGCAACTTTATATATACAGTATATTCGCATTACACAAGTAAATCATATAAACTAGAATAAACTGAACAGTACTAGTGTAACACTATATTCAATTGAATTGGCGAATGCGTGTAAGCAACGTATGGTAGCGTACAGTACTGTAACGTATTGTAGAACATATTCACCACAACTTTAGACGATCACAGATCGCCATCAAACAAATACTGAATACAATTCAAAGTTTTGCTTTTTCAAAAAAGAAACATACAGTTTATTATTATTTTGGCCAAAAAATGAAAAACTGCTGCCGGATTCAAAACAGGTCACACATACGGTTGTAGAGAGACTGGAATATGTTCTGCTTGAGGACACTTTATTACACCAATAATAACTGTATAGTAGGCATACACTTAGGCATACACATAGGCATAGAAAGCAACCCCAAACTAACTGGTATGTCAAAAAAATGTTTAGTGAGTTTTCGCAACGATACACACGATTGAGTGACACAACCCTTCACCACACGTTAGCTCGCGATACATCACACTGACTGGAAATCTCGTAAAAACCAATCTAAACAGTGTTGCACTGTAGCGATCGTACAGCTAAATCTAAGTGAGTGTTCACCTACTAATTTAAACTTTATGACGCGTTGAAACTCATGAGTGAGCGTTCAAATAAATATGTGTCAGTGAAAGTGGCACTAGCGGTGTATACAGTATACGCCACTCTACTGTACTGTTACAGTATTGCATACACGCCAATACGCCAATACCGGATTTAGCTTCTGGCTTAGCTTTAGCTCATTTCCATACTTTTATTTTATTTATTCACAATTTCTCGATTGCAATTAAAATGACTGGAAGAAAAATTTATTTGTTTGTTGATAATTTTCTGATTATTCATCGATGATTTCAATTGATACAGAAACAAGAAAACTTACCTAACCTTTAGGGTGTGCCGTATGTCTCGCCTTAAAACCGTCTGTTCTGTTCACTATTCTCCAGTTACGTTCGCGACTCATCTTTTATAGGTTACACGAAATTAGGATATAGCGTGTATTTTTGTTTTTGTTCGCTATGCTGGCGTTTAAAAAAAGTAATCGATGACATTTTATAGCTCTATTTACAATGCGCTGAATATTGATTTGATCTAAAATTTCATTTTCATTATCACTAGTTTTCATACGGCATTTTAGTAAAAGAGGTGTACCAATTCAATACACAGTAAATTCAGAATACGATTGGAAACTGTAACAAACACATGCCGCTTCGCTTTTGGAATTACCTATATGTATATTGCACAGCATATTTACAGTATATTGATTTTTTGTGCAGTGTCTGGTCTATGTCAAGGACAACATTTTTCATTTCATTATTCAAAGCATTATTGCATGACAACTTCGTTTGTGTCCTTTAATTTTTAATTTTTTACGTAAATAAACATTTCTCTTTAAACCATTAAAATGATGGTTGATTACGAAAATTAATTGTATTATCTTTTTAATCTATTAAAGCGAATAAAATACGACCACCATTTATGTTTTACTAATGTTTTTCATATATATTATAATTTAATAATTTATATTTTATTGTGAAGTTTATTAAATATAGAAATACAGACATTTGAAAATTATTGTTTAAAAATACTTATTAAATGTATTTAACAATGGAATAATTAGCCAATAAAGAGTTGTACATTTGTTATCAACCTTGCCCTACACATACACGAAATTTAAATCGTAAGTAAATCTAAAAGTTAACTAATTTCAAACTGAACATAAAAACTTTCCTTTATATGTTAAACTCGTACCGTAAGTTTTAAACTCACACATATGTCAAGGCTCGTTGCAAAATAGATTTATACGTTATTTCGCCTTTAAATCCATTGGTTTCGGATCTTAAGCAAAGTGAAAAATTGATCTCTTTGTGATTTTTTTAATAACTCTAAAATAGGCCATTGATTAATTTAATGAGTTTTATTATAGACACTTTGATGAGTTTTCATTGTGCGAAGTGATATATAAAATTAGATTTTAAGATTAGTTTTTTAAAAGTGAATAACTTAGAAGTAGATTCAAATATGCATTCAAAAAGAAAATTCAATAAATATTGAACAACAAATTATACATATAATTGTAAAATAAATATTTAAAATACGAATACATTATTATAATTATTATTAGTAATATGTAAATACATGTATATATGCAAAACTACATAATGAAGTAAATTTACATAATTATGAGTTCAGCACAGTTTGCTTAAAAAACGAGATCTATAACGAAATTTTCCAATTAATGAAAATGGTTTTATAAATAATCCGCGTTGTTCTGTGAACTATTTATTTTGGTTATGTTTAATTAATCAAAACTAAAATAATATTTGATTAATTTTTTTGTTCATACAGATATATTCATAGCCGTTAAATATCAGTACAGTAACAATCATCACTTTCTGTTCATTGTCTTCTTTTCTTATGGGTAATACTGTATGCGAATTTAAGTGTTCAGATTAATATTGACTTCAGAAATGTGTATTTGTTTTAAACGGCACAACTAATATATCTTTCAAAAGTTTTTTGTTTCTTACTTAGCTTTCCTAACTTTGCTAATCTTAGCAAACGGAAAATGTAAATGTAATTTTGCTTTTAAGTTTTAATTGGAAATATGTTCTGCGTTCCAAAACATCAATTAGCGAAGAATTGCAAGAAACGCTATTAAATCTTATTTTTGTAACTCAAAAAATAATAATATACAGTAAATTTTAGATTTTAAAATGTATGGTTTCTGTATAAAAGAATAATGTATAAAAATCAATAAGAATATTTTATTTAAAAAAAGAATATTCGTATATTTTTTATGTTGTTTTTTAAAATACTCAAAAAATAGTATTGACATATACCAAACCATAAATGCAAATTCACATTTAAAAAGATATTAAAGAGCAATAAATCAGTCAAATTTCGAAAATAGATTTATATTTTTAAAAAAATTTAACATCTTATAAATGTAAATTATCGTTAAAATTCGACATTATGTCCACTTAATGTTCATTTTATTACACTTTGCCAAAAATGTCAAAAAAGGTTTATTTGTTTCTTATTCTTGCTATTTTTGTAAAAAATATTTCAAATTAATTTTTTTACTCATTTTTAGCAAAAATAAAGCTTATTATATATATTGTACTGTATATGCGTTAGACTAAAAAAGTGAGCCACAATCAAAATGTCGTTCTTGTTCTGTTATGTTATTACATTCTTTTGTAAAAATAATGTATTGACTCATTTTTAGTGAAATATTTTCAGTTTAATTAACAAATATTTACAAATTTCCACAGTTAAAGCATTTAGATAATAACATTTTTGAAAATTTAATTCAAAAATCATATGCAATAGACTTGTAAACGGATATCTGAAATGTCGGGTTCGGGTCGGATATCCGAAAAAATCGTCGGGTCGGTTTCGGATACAATCCTGTCGGGTTCGGGTCGGGTCGGATATTTAAATTTTTAGCACATATCCGATTT